>JAPYZT010003679.1:0-16903 GCA_030522965.1 Tryphoninae sp. A BG-2022a
TTCTGTTGGATGAACGATATAAGATATATTAATTAAAATTGATGAAAAAAATTGATGAAAATGAAAGTTGATTTATCAAATCATCCTGATAAAACAAATATTGTTTTGTACCGGGGAATATAGTGTGAAGCAGGGATATTTAAATATAACTCAGGACACTTAAATAAATATAACTCTTTACGTATTCTCCAAGATGAACGATATAAGATGTAGTAACTGAATATGATGAAAAAAATTGATGAAAATTAAAGATGATTTATCAAACCATCCTGATAAAACAAATATTGTTTTGTACCGGGGAATATAGTGTGAAGCAGGGATACTTCGTCTTCAAATGCCTGATGGGGAGACATCTGAAGTTCCGGCTTCTTGTAATTCTTACGTGAGTAGAATAAATCCTGAAACACACACGGTGAAACGATTTTTAGTTCATACATATATATTCCAGTTTGTCACGGGAGAAAATTCATCCAGACCCAAGGACGAGGATGAGAGGAGTTTGCGACGCAATTCCAAGTTGAAGCTCACGCTCATCTAGCGGACTCGTTACTTTTGGTATTGCGCGACAACGAGTAATTGCATGAAAAAAGAAATTGTGACGCGAGGGAAGGAGCAAAGAGGAGGTGGAGTAGAAAAGAAGTGAAAAAGAAACTGGGGAATGAGGGGGTAAGGAGGGCAAGGTGGTTCACATACGTTGCCATGGCTAAGACAGATCAATAAACCAAGAGGTAGAGATCCGAGAGAGCTCTGTGTGTTCACCAACGTTTTACTTATATCTGTATATACACATATATAGATATCACTCATCCATGCACTAGGTCAAGTTATATAGCTGACCTCATCTTCTCAGCTTTAATAGAAACTCTCGTCGAAAATATTCGAGAACATTCCCCGTTGATGACAAAAAAAGAAGAAAACTACCCCAGTTAGCTCTATCGAGAAATGATTTTTTTACAATCTAATAACTTTCCTTCACATACAATCCCTCTGTATACACGAAAAGTAAACAAATCTAATTAACAATTCGTCAACAAATTAGATTTGTTTATTTTCGTCGAATGTTTTGGAAAAGCGAAGATGATCGCAGAAGTATTTACCTCGACTTCATCGAAACCCGTGTACTGCTCGACGAGATCAAGAAGTGCCTCGAGACATTGCAAGGGTGTCGTCGTGCCACAAGTCTTGAGTATCAGTCGTCGTTTAGATACGAACATGCTGCTCTCGCTGAAACCATTGTAAAATAAAGATCAACAAATTAGTCAAAATTAAATGATAAGCAAACGTTATACACACGACTTAACGAATCTTTCAACAAAGTATTCGAATCGAAGTGATCGAGAAAAATCTATCGCTCGTCTACCAAAAAGCTGCTTAAGCGATATTATTTTTAACATCGCGGTTCTCCCAAACTTCTCCTAAGCTCCGCGACGGAATTCGTATGACAAGCTTCAATGTCGCAAACGAGCTTTCCACGTCAGCCTTGCATACGTTGGTTTATTATTGGCAACGTGGGTAATACTTTTATATTTAGAGAACAAACAACAACAAAAATATGTTTGGGTAAGAAAAACCGAAGTTTTCAAGTTTGTCTGTGTTTTGTCGCATGGCGTGTGCTAAGTTTTCAGCAAGGGCGTATCGTCATCGAGTCAAATCATGTTGGGAAGAATATAAGAGCGTCGAGTTACCAGGTTATCGAATGGATAAATGAGGGACATTGACCTGTACCAAGAGAGAGAGAATCTCGAGACAATTTTATGAACGAAGAGAGATAAAGTCTTGTCGCATAAGCAAAAGCGCGTGGCATCGTCCAATTCGTGTATATACGCGTGGAATTATCTTCCAATTTATCGAAATCGGTACTGACTCTCGGGCGATGGTTCAGTAGTCTCTGACTTAAGGGCGAGTGGGAAGAAAATTGGAAAAGAGAGAAGAAAAAAAAGAAGAAACTTCGAGAGTCATGTACGATTGATTATCGTGAATTATCAGGGTATGCCATTTGATCTTTGACGTTGTCAGTCATAGCGACAAGATTCCCCTTTTTCGTCTAGCGAAACGCGTCGCGATAAGAAATTAACGAACGGCAATTTCGCAAAAGCGTTTGATGATAGAAGAAAAAAAAATGTGCTTTCGTAACGAACCACGCGAGTCTCTCTCTCTCTCTTTAGCTATTTTAAATTCTTTATCGGTCGATGGGTTTTCCACGTGGTATGATAAATTTTAATGTTACCGTGTCATGTGAAATTTTCTCTCGTTTATTGTAATTACGTTTTTTGAAAATTCATTGTACTTCCGCTTCGAGGAGGATAAGAAAGGAATAAGCGTTTTTTCTTGAGTCTTGGCAATTCACGTAACGCTTATTCTGAGCTTCATTAAAAATATGTTATGCCACTTAGATTAAAGTAGATTTTTGTTGAAATATAAAAAATAGTTAAAGTAAAATCAAATTTTCTCGAAATCACGATTTTCTGACTGGTTAGAACGATAACTGGAACAACAATAGTCAGATATGTAAAATTTTGGTACGAAATATTTCGTATTAATAATAGCTATCATCTAGCATAGCTGTTCTTAATTCTGTCCATTTTTCAAAATATGCTCACATTTTAAAACAGAAAATATAATTTCCTTCTAAAATATTTTCACTCGAAGTGTTTTAAGAAATAGCAATTTTCAAAATACAAAAGCTACGTTGAACGGTAGCTAGTACGCTTACAAAAATTTCGTACAAACAAGTTACATATCCAACTATTATTGCCAATTGAATTTCTCGACAAATTAATTGAACTTCTACTATTGTTTTTTCTTTTTATAATTTAAGTTTCCTCGAACCTACTTCAATTCATACGTAATGCAATAACACAGCTTTGATTGAATTTAAACAAAATCTTATCTTCATGACCCTCACAGTGGGACTGTCTTAATTCGACGAACTTATGACGCTTGATTTACGTACAAATGTATAATGTATAAATTATTAAGTAGTCGTAGCAGAATATTATATCAATCATCTACGACAGTCTCGAGATAAGTATTCGAACTCGCATCAAAGTATTCGAACATTGACAAGAAATTAAGCAAAATTGCCACAAGGAAAGTCTTCATCAGCCGGAAATGTCCACTTTTATAAAACTATGATACATTTTCTAGCGAGTGTTAATCGTGAGTTAATATTCCTGCGATAGGAGATACCACGAAAAATTCATTGCACTCGTGTGAATTACGTAATTGAAAAGCCAGTAGAGTTCACAATCTTTCCTTCCTCCATATGAACAAAAATGAATCAAATTCTTCTTTATCTCTCCGACTAGCGTTTCCTGTCTAGGAAATTGTACAAAATACTTTTGAAAATACGATCTCTCAACTTTTTGCAAACTCGCACGATTCTCTCGCAATCAATATTTACAATAAAATTACGCCATCGTCGTTAATCTTTCATTTTCGATTCTGCTCCAGGCAATTGTCTCTCGCTCTCGGTACCGGGGAAGTCTCCATCGCGATTAAAAATGCGCATATTGATGAGCGAACGCTTGAACAAAAAACAAAAGAAGAAAAAAAAAACATATCATATTTAAGCGAAACGTCGCGTTTATCGTCACAGCTTTTCCTGGTCGTTCGTGTAGTGAAAAGTTTCCGTCATTCGTGGATGAAAAGCGCGAATGCCGGAGATGACCCCCACGCGCTTGATAGTCGAGAAGCGTCGCATCTCTCGACGGTGATCCTCTCTCTTCTGCCGTGCGGAAGTTTCAGCAACTTGTACGATATTCGAGTACACGTGGGAGACCTTGAAATAGTTGAGACAGACGGAATGAAAATATCGGCTTGAAGGAAAACCTTTTCCATAAATACATGAAAAGAATTTTACAAATAAAGAAAAAAACATGAATACTTTAAATATCGTCCGTCGCGTTGAATCAAATTTCTCTAAACCGGAAGTTGGTTTAATAAGCTATTAAAAATTGTCATTAATAACGGTAATCGAATTAAACAATTTATCGTATTATCATCACATTGTATTAATGAAGAATGTGATTAAAGAAAATTGTATCAGGCGAGATGAGCGAGAGAAAAATTTTAAAAAAAACGGCCAAGCGTGCAGTGCTCGCTGTTCTCGTCTCGTTTCAAATCATTGATCGAGTCACCTGTAATTTTCCGCTGGAGACCTGCAGGGCACGCCCGACTCGTTATACGTATAACAAGAGGAACGAGCCAAGCGCTCGACGCTCCAACCATACAATTATTCGTTATAATTTTAATCCTCGAACATTGTTTCCAATGAAATTTAGAAAATTCTAAAATTACAATTGTGTCGAATCTCGTCGTTGATGTATTCTTATTTGATGAACACGAGACTTCTTTGACTCGAGATTAAACCAAATCTTTACCAGGGACTAGCGCCACGTGAATATCGAAAAGTCAATAAGAAGATATGATTCATCGAATCTGTAAAAATAAAAAGATAACGAGCATTCTTAGAGTTCGTGCTTTGAGTTTGTACTTTTATCTACAGCGGTCTAAAAATGATTAATTTTCCTAATCACACAAAGGTCAAGGTCTTGTACTTAACGATTTTACGTAATACTTTACATTGTTTGATTAATGCAACGAGCAATTCTCATTCCCTACTTGTATGGAAACATCTGTTCTTCTTATCTTCGAAAAACTACATTTTCTCGTCGGATTGTTGATAAATCGTTACCGAATTAATCGTTGAAACAATCCTCATAAATATCTTGGTTATAAAAACAGTCGTTAAGTATAATGAGGCGTTGAAGATACGAGCTTCGATGCTCGATCTAAGCTAGTACGCTTTAAATAACTCGTTGTGATAAATTGTTGCGATGTTATGCATGCGAGAAGATTATACCGTCGAGTTTCAACGACATAGCTTTAACTCGGATTGCACTCGTCTCGATTAAACTGGTTGCACGAATTGTAAATAAAACTAGGTGAGATAAAGAATATTGAAAGAGGTCTTTCTCTTCTCGCGATGCAACGAAATAAATCGATAAGGGAGATGAAAATTGTTTGCGATCGGTAATCGTTCGAGGAAATTTTCTTCTTGTGTCGAAGAGAGAGAGAGAGAGAGAGAGTTCGTGTAAAACGACGCGATGCATCCCTTCTTAATTGTTCTTAATTGCTCAACCGGTTTCGTTCGTGTACGCAATTACGAGTTCGAGACAAAGGGATTGGTCGAGAACGACGAAAGCAGATCGAGGAGTACCCAGTGGCATTGTCGAGTCGAGTACACGACTTTATACTGTAAACGTTTATCGATCGCAATGAAATTTCGACGTTATTAATTCGCGAATACGAGTTTCGCGAGTCTTTTGATTAAAGAAGAAGAAACGTTATCGTAAACTCTTGGAGATAAATTGTAGTGTGACACACTCGTGGTCAAGTAATGCTCGTATAGGTTTAACGAGAGAGAGAAATAAAATAAACAAGAGTCATTCGGTGATATAAATGTATGACCAAAAGTATGGTTCGTTCTGACTGTCGTGTCGAGTTACAAAATAATCTCGGTCTAGTTCGACGTCACTTACGCATACTTGCGTCGAATCAAGAGCCACGGATTGATCGTCGCGCTTATTCAATTGAAAATAAAATTTAAGAAAAAAGCTTTCACGTGGGTGGACGAAAATATGTATAAACGATAGAAGTCATAAAGTATCGCTATCGTCTCGTCTAGAATGAAACAAAGCTTCTCGAGGAGTAACATATATCCAGAAGATTCGTTGCATTCGTATTGTTGTTCTATACTTGGAATTGACTTGAAAGCAACAACAAACAACGTTTAATCTTTCGCAATCTCGCCTTTAACGTCCCTTTGTCGTTCGTGTACAAACAACGATACGTGCTTCGTGGATAGCTTCTTCGTGCCGTTGACTTTGTCTTCCGAACGAACTAAAGGAGTTTGCACTTTGTGATATCTCTCTCTCTCTCTCGTTTGTTCCCATGTCAGACTGATTTGACGAACGCATCGATTCTAGTACGACCGTGACATTAGGGAAAGCGATGCATCTTTCGTCTCGTATAATGTTCGTAAAGCTTCCGTCCTTCGTGGCACATGGAAGATAATTGAATAAAGATAAGGAAGAGCGAGCTACGAGACAACCATGAGATAAAATCGAGTTGTACTATCGTTTATATGATGTTATCGAATTAAGGGCTGTTTATATCGATATTTCTCCACTATATCGAACATCTCTCTTTCTCTCTGTATCTGCGTTGAGAACTCAAACCAATGGTACAAAGCTGATCGATCCAAAACATTGAAGAAACCATGAACTGGAAATAATGAACAATTATAATGATAATGATAATTAATTTATCGATTTTTTTCTGACTCTTGCTCTCCGGAGCATCCTTCTATTTATAGTGCACATGTCTACCTTTCGATCTTTCACGCATCAATGAACACACGTGCGTTTGTTATCAGCGTGGTGCGATGGTCTTATCGGTCTATCAATGAATTATTCTTCCTCGTTTTGTAATTACCTCAGGACGTAGGCGTCGACCTGGTCGTTTTGACAAAAACTGATGATCTCGCATCGCACGATTTTCAACAGTGACTCCCACTTTGGTCTGCAAAGATAAAAATGATGAATTTTTATAAATTGTACATGAAACATGAGATCCTTTGCAAATTTAGAATTCATTGGGATTTATGGTTGGACGTTTAATTAGAAATTTATCATCGAACGAGTATGTTGCACGGATACTTCCTGCTTTTTGACTCTCGTTTAATTTCTGAGAATAAAAAATCAATGCTCGATAGGCAAGATCGCTCTCTAATTTTTCCATTGTGGAGATATTAAAGTTTGGCCAACTAGGAATAGCGTGACTATTTCCAACGAGACGATAACGTCGACATCAACGAGACGATAACGTCGGCGCGAGTGAAGCTCATTATCGATTATGAATATTGCCAATGTATATACGTCCACGCCAATGTTTAGCGGTTGTGGATAAGCTCTCGATCCTTTCATATTTTTATGTGCGTAGACGCCTTTTTCAAATTATTACAAGCAACGACGACATCAGAATTTAATAATTCAAACCATTTAATAATATCAACGAATCAAGTTTAATTCCATTTTTATAAATTCAATTCAAGTATAATAATTAAAAATTAGGAACAGTTATTATACAATTATATATTAATTATTATATATTACAATATATAATATATTACATATTATATATATATATATATATATATATATATAATATATTATATGTTATATATTACATATTACAATTATTATCATGTATAATTTTGATAAATAGAATTGAAGTACAACAATTAAAAATTGAGGACAATTAACAATAATTATTATCGCTAAATAATCATTAATCCACATATAACTATTAAAATTATTTCTACAATCTTCCAACTACCTAAGGGCTAATTTAAAATTGACAATTTTTCACAAGAATATTTAAATTTGAATAAATATGCCCTTATTGTATTATCTATGTCAAAGGTAAATAAAGGATAAAACCAAATAACAACAATTCACAAAAAAAAGAAATAGAGAAAATTTCTAAAACGGGGGCGGGGACTTTGTGAACTACGAAGCAGCGCAGAGCTATGTACTCTCATAGTGATGTGTGTGTGTGTGTGTGTGTGAGAGAGAGAGAGAGAGAGAGAAACGAAGCGGCGAGTCGACAGTTTTGCAGACGACGTATACACCTGTCTCGCACACAGAGTCGATCAGTATGTGGATTCTCTATATTCGTTATGTCGTCGTGCGTTGCAAGTGTAAAATGTTATCGAGGCGAGGGCACGTTTTGACGATACTCGAAATTTCTAAATGCACTAGAGACTCGTGAAAACGTGACATTCTGTCATTTGGTCCAAGCATTTTCGGCATGTAACTTTGTGTGAACGAGGTTATAAATGGAGAGTCAATACGATAACCTTGTACGTTCCAGTACAAAATTTGGACGAATCGTGTCGTTTGACAATGTCAGTGATGGTTTTGGTCGATCGCTGTTGCGTCTCGTAAAAATGACACGATCGTTTGCTTGCATGTGATTTGTGGAGATACATACACAGAGATACACATATCGACATGGATGTGCATAAGCGTATATATGTATATGCAGATACATATCGTTGCCGGGGTGCGCGTTGCGTCATCGACGATCGACTGAGGGTTGAATTCTTCGCATCGGATTCAACTCTGACTCTCGTTTTCATTGAAAAACGAAAAATTTGTCCAACGTTAAACGTGTCTGTTCTCATCAATCGTTCGAGTCTTCTATATCTGTGTCTTTGTTAAATATCATTCGTGTCTCTGTCCTGTCGAAAAGAATGAAAAAAAATTCGCCGGGAACTGGCGTGTACAAACGTGCGAATTTTAAGCAATGCAAGGAGAAAATAAGAACTTTAGGGAGATGGTAGGGAAGTAATAATTGTAGAGGTAAACTAACCGGGGTATTTCACGAAGATCGCGTTTTCTGTCTTGTCCGTCACTGCTCGTGAACCATATCTCCAGTAGCTTCTCGACGCCCTCGAAAAATTGCACGCTCTCGATATTATCGTCCTTGTTAGCGGCCATCCTGAAGGCACCCTTCCGTTGGTTTCTTCTTTTTTTTACTTTTCTCAAGGTTCTTTTCTTTTATGATTTATTATATACCGAAAAAAATCTGACGCTCGTCGGCTTGGTCGTGAATCGATATTTAACAATGGACGAAGTCTTCGAACTGCTCGTTTATTTTTTTAAACACGATTCTTTAATAGATTGTTGCTTTATGTACGAATTTTGTTATATCTCACGTCCGAGTCACAGCACACAACCGACCTCTTCGCCGAACTTTGCTTTACTGAATAAAAAGTCAACAGCAAGTGTGTGTGTATATATGTATGTGTGCTTCGACTGCTGCGCCGCTATGGGGAGGGGGTCGAATTAGCTCTAGATATTTCTGTCTCCGTCTCTCTCACTCTCTCTCTCTCTCTCTCTCTGCCTCTCGCTTGGTAAGTTTTACCGTCTCTATGATGGGACTTCTCTCTTTACCTCTCTCATTCGTAGCCGATAAGCGCTATCTACGTCTCTTGCGTTTCGACTTCCATTTCCAGTCCGCGAACCCGGCTTCTGAATCGACCATTTGAAAAATGAGGAGAACGCAGGCGCGTCTTTTCGCGATTCTTCAAAATCTCATATATCACATCACCTAATGAGAGAGTTTGGAATTTAATTTCGTTTTGTTAGATTATTTTAATACACGGGCGCAAAAACACGAAGAATTGCAATCGTATGAGAAGGATATCGAGGATTTTTTTTTATTGGAAGAAATAATTTTGGAAATGATGAAAACGAATGCAGAACTTACATTTTATTTCTAGCGGTTCCTAGAATAATTCTACAATTTGATTTCGTTGAGTTTCTCCTTGTTCTTCTTCAATCCAGATGTTCGTTTTCGCGGTTTTGGATTTTTTTTGAGCAAGACATCGGTGTCCATGGGCTCGATTACTCCACCCAGTTGAGTCTTGACGGCCGGGCGAATGAAACGGTTGTGAGCATTTTCTGGTACAAAGTTTCTTCCGATCGGCGCTCGTATGCTCGCTTCGAAGTCCTTTACACTGTTAAAGGGATATGGTAAATCGCTCACTTGATGCTTTCGGATTTTTGGATCTGCCTCCTCGATTATTATTACGTCGCCCTTGTTCTCGTCACGACGGGGTACTTCTTTAGGGAATTTGAGAATGAACCGGCGCTTCTTTCTATTCGATGCTACGATATCCTTTCCACCCCATGAACCCCAGCCAGGTAATCGAAGATCTATAGCTTCTGGTTCAGAATTCTTTATCTCCTCAGCCTTTTCCTTTCGGAATTCCTCGACCACATCGTCGTCCGCGAATGCTTCACTGATTATGTTGTGCTGACCGTCCTCATCGTCGCTATCATCAAGAGCTTCGTCTCCGCCAGTTATTATGTCGGGCAACTGAGTGTCCAGGTGTTTTGGTTTCACGTTTATGAACTTGGTGGGATCGATTTCCATGTTTGTTTTCGTCGGTTCCAACGAGTGACCGTTAACGGCCGTCGAATCTTCCACAACAGACAGTGGCTTTTTAATTGCTTGATTTCCTGAGATTCCCGTACTTTCATCCATCGCTTCGTCCAAGTCAGGACGAAGCTTTTGTTTCTTGAACGACAAATCGGCGCTATTACCTTTAGATATTTTATTTGTCTTCGGATTGTTGCATTTTTTATACGCCGCTGCATTGGTTGCAAGTTTTCTCTTGACGCTCTTCAATTTTGTGTCTATTCTGCTTATTATTTTGTCTTCTATTGAATCAAAGAGTTCGTCAATGCCGAGGTGCTCGTTGACTTGTGATTTCTTCTCCGTGGATTCGCTTGTAAGTGGCTCAATGTACCACTTCGACGTACCGGCTTTTTTAGGCTCATCAACATTTTTCGACTTAACTTTTTTGGCGACCGTATCGGGTTTTTTAGGCTCATCAACGTTTTTCGACTTAACTTTTTTGGCGACGCCGTTCGAGATTTTTGTTTCCTTTGGCACTTCCATCACGTTATTAGATTTGTTCGTGGAACCCGAAGATTTTTGTGTACTGCCCTTTTGACTGACTTTCGACAGTTTTAATTTCTTTGCCATGCCAGTATTCTCCTTCGTCTCCTCATAAACTTCGGTTACACTTTCAACAGGGTTTTCAGGACATACTTGCAGCTTTGAAGTTTTAACCTTTTCATTTTTAGTGCTGCCCTCCTCAATTTCCTGATCATTTGTTGAAAGTTTATTGTCCTTTGCAGCTTTATTCTTTTCGTCCCAGTATTTTCGGTACCCAGAAATAAAATCGTCAATTTCCGCTGTAGTCTTAATGCCATTCACCCATGGGTTGTCTCTATCATTTGCGGAAGGTTTCAAAATCTCGTTCGAAACTTCTTCATCCTCGTCGCTGTCTACGTTGCTTCGAATTTTCTGTGTCAACTCTTTGCTGATCGACAGTTGTTGAGCCAATACTTGACGACTCTGTTTTTTAATAATTCGTAAATGAACAAAAATATCTTGAAAATGAATAATGGGAGAGAAAAGTTTGCGATACTCACTTCCTTGTCGTATTTTGCTCTGACTTGTTTGCTCTTTGCCCACTGCCCTGTGCTTTTGTGCCTAAGCGACATTCTCTCCTCGGCTCTACTTTTATCCAATTGCTCTAATTTTTCTAGAGCAGCTTGAGGATCGGTTTTCTGCAATTCTTCAAACTCCTTCAGCTGTTGCTTTATTCTAGCTTTTCTCTGTATCCTGTGGAACTTTTTGCTTTTGATCTTGTTCTGCCTGTAAGCCTTTGCCTGTTTGTAAGACTAGAAAAGCAAAATTTTACATTGATATATTTTTTTGTGTTATCGACACATTTATTATAAGAAGTAAAAGAAGGATGTTGTTGCTGCCGACCTGTTGAGCACGGAATTTTGCAGCGTCTTTCCTCTTTTGTATTATTTCTTCTAAGGTCAAAGGGAAATTGTCCACTTTTTCTTCTTCCACAGGTTTTGGAGGTTCTAACAGAGCCAATTCTTTTTCCAAGTCAGACTGAAGCCTGAATCTCTTTACAAACTGTTCGCTTCCTAGCATTCTTGTGGAAGGTTTATTGAGGGGAAAAGATAATGACTCTGCAGCTCTATTCTTTGCTACTATTGCATTCCACACGGTCAGGTCTTTTTTTGTGTTTTCGAAACCAACCATTCTCTTCAACTACAGTAATCATAAAAAAATATCAATGAAATCTGCTAGATTAAGAAAAATAACATATTAAAGCAAAGAAAATGCCTGTTTGTTCACCTTATCCGCAGCAGGCTTTTCCAAAGGTTTTGGCAAAACCTTCGCCTTTTTCTGAGTGGCTCGCAATTTTTTTCCAATTTCAGCATGATGTCCCTTGCTGCCAAGGGTCTTAGCCAAATCATCCACGAGAACGGCATCATTGTCGGATATGCCACTCTTGACTAAGTGAAATTCTGATACTTCTAAGCTAGGCTCACTGCGACGTGGTTTCTTGACTCTAATAATACAAAAAACATCTCAACAATCATCTATCTCTTAAGATGTGCAACGGGTAAATTGAGTCTACTTTGCGATTTTATAAATAAATTGATATTTACCGGGAAATACTTGTACAATAAAATTCGACACGTTTTTGAAAACCTAACCCTAACAAAAAATTAAACTAACTTACCTTTGTCCTTTATCGAGCTGAGAAACCGCTTCAATCAATTTGGAATGATTCTCAGAAACTTCATAATCGCTCCCATACTCAAGCTCCACGTCACTCATACTTATTGTTAGTTTAACAACACTTTAATAATACAATGACTACATGCAATATCACCACATGTAAAAGCGACAATAAGCACTTTAAAAAAAGGACTGTTAGTTCCGCTAAGAGCATACAGATGGGACTACCTAGTTTACCCCGTGAGATGGTGCCACCAACAGATATTTACGGAACTATAAAGCAAACACGCTAGATGAGTAATATCCACCGCGATAAAAAGTGCTAGTAGTTTCAGACAAACTATCACAGACGGAGTAACCTAATCGACTCAGAAGATGGTGCCACAAACGTGTATTTTCAGAACCACAAATCTAGCGCTTGTTAGGGAAAATGGCGACCAGAGACCTTTACAAACAAATCGAGTTATATTTTGCATCCCGTAGCCTTATTTACAATGAAAATCGTACACAATCTACAGCTAAACAACAAAATAAATATCCAACACTGCCATCGTATTAAAAATAAAATTGTCGCGACTAATGGTAAACATTTCTCGAACTCGATAAAAACTTGACGCTTCCAGTAAGCGCGCTTTCAACCTTGGCAAACGGTCTGTACACACAATGCCCTACACCACTGCACCATTTGTATATGTATGAAAACCAGAGTCTATCCCCACCAGTATGCGGATGGTTCTGCGCGGGGTAGCACACACAGCCGTGGGGTCACCAAATAATTATACCAAACACACAGAGACAGGAACGAGGAGGCACAGTCTCTTCTGTCCGTCGTACACGAAGAGAGTGAGTCTCGAGTTCTCTCCGCGACATCACTTATTCGTTCCCCCGAAGGGAATTCATAAAGCTCAAATTTATATTCCTCGTTATATCATCCCACATGTATCGCGAATTCTTGCCGCGTCGCGTAAAACAATAAACGTAAATAAAATTCAAGAAACGGACGTTACGTGCATCACAGTCGATTGAGAATCCGACTTATTATTTTTTCTCGCACTTTCGCACCACACGAGTCAAGAATATTACGTTGCAAAACTTCGTGTACTTGATACACACACAAATATACATAAACCCATTTTATACAAATTTATGTATAAAAACGTGACTTTTTTTCCTGTGCTTCGTTCTGTTTCGTTACAGAGTGTTCTATCTCCCGGTTGTTCACGTCGTGTCGCGTGAATGCGTGCACCTGTGCAATACTCTTAAAAAACATACATCCCTAACCGAAAGAATCATGCTGTTGACTCTTCGACCCAAGTTGTAAGTAAAAGCGAAGATTATCCTTTCTTTTTTTTCTTCTTTTCAAATACACTTGCCGGATGTTATCATTGATGTAACACATGTGTTGAATTGTCACAGGCTTTTTTATAAGAGAAGATAGTGCGTGTCGTATGGTAAGAGAGATATGAGAGTGTACAGTGTTCCGAGTATAAGACACACACACGAGGGGACACTGTTGTTAGGCTCGCGAGACGAACGGTGCACGAGAGATGAGAAACGAGTATAATACGCTATCCTACATAGGATATATATCTATGGATGTATGTATATATATTCTTTCAAACCATATACGAGTAAAGCGTTAAACTCGTTACAGGTCAGACTCGTGTTTTGGGTTAAAGGTTTCTCGGTAAAGGTTGGTGCATTGAAACTACCGATATTTCCTTGAATATTTTTAAAATGTATTCTTTTTTCTTCTTTATCCAATACCTTATGCAAACGGTTGATAAAAATTACTTTTCTTTTTCTGACGAAACAGATCGTACTACGAATCGAAGAAGAGGTGGATGTTTCTTCGCAGGGAATAACGAACGACGTTATACATTTTAACCCTTTGAGGTCTAAGGACGCATATATGCGTCAGTCTATGCGTCTGCGAACCACATAAGCTTGAAAATAAATCAGGTCTCTAAGGATTGAGCGTTAATATTTCGCAATGAATTGACGTCAGACGCGGATCAATTATGGCAGGATGGAGAATACCTATAAATACCGCACGCATGCGAGAGAAGATACACAAGGAGACGGGAGAGGATTTGATAATTATTATGTTCGATTGAATAATCCAATAGGGAAGTCGAACGGAAACCCATCGAAATTGGTTCGCTCTCTCGGCTCTTATTCCTATTCTCCGATAATTTTGCTGAGCTGTGGGGTGGGTAGCGGTGGGGTAGAGGGAAGAGAAGGATGCAATGCATGGGGTAGGTGGGATATATATATGGAAGTATATATGTATAAGAGCCGAAGAGTACACGAGAAAGATGACACTATAGGCGTGCTGTTTTTTTTTTCTTTTTTTTCATGGAGAGAGCGGATATTGACGGGGGATCTCGTGGAATAACATTATCGCATTTGCAGAGGGCAGATCGTGACGCGAAAAGGCTACTTTCGTTGCTCATCTCACCCTACTCTTAATCCATTAGTGCGTGGGCTTCTCCTCGTATAAGGTTAAAGAGCTTTTAAAAATAATTATCGGAAAAAAAAGAACAGAGCCGGGGAATAAACGTGAAAGAAAATTGACGCGACGTTGTTATATACAAATTGTCGATAGATAGCTTCCTATATTTATATTTAAAAAAACAATTTTCATAGAGAATGTAGTAAACGAGAAGAAAATGAAAATGAACTTCTCGTCAGTGATTAATCAATATAAACAAAACAACAAGAAATGTATCAATTTTGTTAAACGCCATGACCTTTAAGAAATGATCCAAAAGGTCGGCATGGTAAAATCCCTCAGCGACAAATCTAAATTTAAACCCAATATCGTTTCCCCCGGTTTATTATCCAAGCTACATTCGCATTCCTCATCAAAACGGATCAATTTACTCGAGTATTTATTGGCCCCGAATTGATTTAAATTGGCTCCAATTGCCGCGAAATTCTTTTTCTAGATGCACGATCAACGTGAATTATTCGCTGTATCCGAAGTCACGCTCTTTTGATAAATTCGTCCTCCGTTTTATGTTAAAATTTAATGCTCATTTTTTTATCTTCTCTATAGTAGAGCGCAATACGGATTATAATTGTCGGCAATTTGGTGAATTAGATATATTCTTGTCGTAAAAGGACGTTGTGCCAATTAACGGAAATACTCGTTAAATTTCTCGTGTCGAATTGGTGTTGATAATGACACCGAGTAACCACAAATATACTTATATTTCTAGCATCGTCCCAACGCGTTTCTACCTATATCTAAATATACGTAAACATATATATTTCTATAGATATACCGTTGATTGGATAGACCGTTAATGGCCCCCGCAGCGATGGAATCGCGTTTGTTATATCGGTCCCCTCTTGGAACACACCCCATGCTAGTTTCGCGATTAACACCCCAACAAAGCGAATTATAACGGCGTCAACGAAACCGGAAGTCCGTCGTCCCACGTCGGATTTTCCCAAACCCCTGTAACGTTGGACAAGCTTGTATACCTATTGATGATCTTAACTCATTCTAATCTATAAAACATGCACATAGTAAGGCGCCTTACCGTCGCTTTTATACCAACTCGGGTATACGTCTCTACAATGAGTAGAAAAAAATATAAGAAAGTAAACGGAATTAATGTTACCAAGGGATAAAAAGAAACGTCCTAATTGGCTAACGTGAATTATTGCCGTCGAGCTGGAACTCCGAAACTTCCTCGAACCGTTGAAATATAGCGAGACAACAACGTTGAAAAAAAGAGGGAAATAAAAAATAACAAAAAAAAAGAATGAAGAAAGAGCATAATAAGTGTTTCAAAGTTTTCGCTCGGGGCACTGCAAGAATAATACCCCCGGCGTGCTATAACTTTCAGCCTCGATTCCGGCGTACCTTGATTGTCGTCAACTTTCCGAAGATCAATATATACCAACGAGCGCGGATCAATGACGCGAAAAAGAATCGAGGCGAGCCGGTTTTTCCTGTCTACGATTTACGGAATATATATATATATATATCCCCTCCTTCGTTCACCGTCCCTTGTTTGCAATTAATTATTCCCAACGAAAATATAACGTCCGATTCGTATATAAATCACGAGAGCTTCAAGAAAGTTTTTCACTCGTTATTATTTACCTTGATAACGAAAAAAATAAAACAAATAAATAATATCAGACTCGTATCTCTAATTAAGGTAGTCCTATCGTTACAGCGTTTCCGTTAGATTTCACTGAAAATTTGCAGAAACGTTTTTTGATATCATATGTACATGTGTGTAAAATTTGAGGGACCTTTATCGACACAAAAATCTCGATATTTATTCTTGAAAATCGACACTTTTCGCAATCTCTCATAAGAGCCCGTGTTAAATATCGCAACATTATACAACGAGTATCTCGATCATTTGGTCGATGAAGCTTGTTGAAATTTTGCACACGTTTTTATATGACATCAAAGAAGCTTCGATTAGTTTTTATAACAAATTTTATGGAAACAAAAATTCATGATTTTGTTTATTATATAACAAATAAACTTTCCGTAGGATCAATTTGAATTTTGAGTATGTTGTCCTTGTTGAGTATGTGTGCAAAATTTCAGGGCCATTTATCGACTCAAAAATTACGATATTTATTCTTGAAAATCGTCATTTTTCGCGATCTCCCATAAGAGCCCGTGTTAAATATCGCAACATTATACAACGAGTATCTCGATCATTTGGTCGATGAA
>JAPYZT010003680.1:0-11884 GCA_030522965.1 Tryphoninae sp. A BG-2022a
AAAACAAAATTCATGATTTTGTTTATTATATAACAAATAAACTTTACGTAGGATCAATTTGAATTTTGAGTATGTTGTTCTTTACTCGATTTGCAACATCTTTTCTTAATGAACTTTAACGCTTGGTTCACTTTCAATGTGAGAAAAAACGGGAATGAAATTTTAATCCCCCACCCAACGATAGGACTACCTTAAGCTAGATATACTTAATCGCGATTGTGCGCACACTTCCAAATTCCGATATTCCTACAGGGAAATCATCAAACTTCGAAAAGAATGCCATTCTTTTCTTGGATATTCGAAGACGCCAGTGCGTGGTGAAGCGCCCACAGCTCGAACTATCGGCAACGAGAAGTACTAATTAGCTTCGGGGGTTCGCCACGCTCCACATAGAGGGCGTAACGATAGCTTAAGTCACAATAAGTATTCATAATCCCATAGCTCTTTACATTGAGTAAATAAATTCCGAATTTTATTTAATTAATAAATAATCTGTCAATAAATTTGATAGAATTCACAGCGATGCTATTTATTTTAAGGGGGAAAATCTAAGTAGAACACGAAAAAATAGGCATATTTACGGGATTTTTTTTTGGCTCAATGAAAAGTTTAATCGAAAATCTATAAAGTAGATTCTTTATTGGTAGTAATGAAGAACAAAATGTAATTTTTTCAAAAACCAAATATCTCAAAATGGCGGCTCTGCAAGAAATTTCTGAAGGTGTTAGTTTCGGAAGGGGGAGGAGAGAAACCGTCCTTAATTCTTGACCTGGAACATAAAACCGAAAATTTTTAGTTTCTATATAACATCAGCTATAGAACCACGTTGCTGTTTTTGAAATATTGCTTAGTTTTTGTTTCATCCTCGTTTTTTTCCGTTAAATTTGTAACTTTTTTTAAAACCTGCACCATTTTGCGAAAAATCAATGTATCGAAAAAATCCTCCGTGGCTCCATAGCTGATGTTACATAGAAACTAAAAATTCTCAGTGGTTTTATGTCCCATAGAAACATAAGATAGCTGTTATATACAAACTAAAAATTTTTCCTAGTTTTATGTCCCAGGTCAACAATTAGGGAAGATTTCTTTCCTCCCCCTTCCGAAAACACCCCCTTCGGAAATATGCTGCAAAGCCTCCATTTTGAGATATTTGTTTTGGAAAAAATTACATTTTGTACTTCATTACTAACAATATAAAACCTACTTCACAGATTTTCGATTAAACCTTTCATCGAGTCAAAAAAAAATCCCAGAAATATGCCTACTTTTTCATGCTCTAGTGCGCCCCCCCCCCCCCCCCCGCAAATCAATATTACATAAAATTTCAATGCCTTCTCTCTGTTTGCGATATTCATAATCAAATCGCCATAATAAGCATTTTCGAACAATCCCGCTATCCTTTTCTTCTCCCCAATGGGAAAAGTAAAAATGACTAGTTAACGTAAACAAACTTCACCACGTTACAAGATTCTCTGCGGTTTCCGTTCCATCTCATCGTAGACTGTAAGTGACTCGTGAAACAAAACTGATCTTCGTCAACGGAATTGTTAATAATACACAACTAATTAATACGCTCGAGCACAGAGATAGCGGAGACGGCAACGAGTTCAACTCAATCTCTCGGATGAGCAGCAAAGTCTCGGGCGTTCTTGAGGTATGGAGACAGGGAGGAGGAGGTGGGTGGGGGGAGGGCGTAACCTCTATGGTTGTTAACAGTTTGCCCGCAAAGTTGTTCTTCTCCAATGTTTGTTGTAGCTTCTCGTACTCGACAGTTACGTGGAATATAAGGACGGAATGAGAATTGCGACAGGGAAAACCGTAAAAGCGTGGAGAGAAACGAAGAGAATACCACGAGCTATTCTTCTTCCCTATTCTCTCGCTGGACTATTTTTTTTTCTGTTTTGTTCACCTTTGTCGACGAGATCCGCGTCAACCGTGGTAAGGAGAGAGGAGAGAAGGGTTTGTATTCAGAGAGGAACGTCGACACGTTGAAACGACGACGGAGGTTTCCACGCTGTGTGCGCGTAGCTGGAAAGGACACAAACCCGACGTATTCACTCCTCGTTATCGCTCTTAATTAAAAAAGTTAACGGATCTGGCTTTTCACCATGGATAAACCAGCTTTTGGATCGCGTCTCGCACACGCTGGAACATTTTCGCTCGATAGTGGACGGATGGACAGAAAAATAGGATTTGAATCTCATGGAGGAATTTCGATGGAAACTTGAAACAGCGCTGATGTAAAATTCCGAGCCAACTCTGTCTCTCTTTCTCGTAAAAGAAACATACAACATTTTCTTCAAGGTAAAAGCACAAGCGTTAAAAATTCTTTCTTTCTTTGCGATGTTCTTGAGACTGAAAAAAACGAAACAATGCTATAAGACACTCGCGACGATTCCGATGAATAATTGATTCTCATCAAAACGTAGAAGTCCGTCTTAGCTCCGACTGTAAAATAAATCTGCGTCTCGATTCTCTTTGAAAATTTTTTACACTCCATTTCGAGTTTGAAAGACTGTTTTGCCTTGTTCTGAAACGCGCTTACAATTTTCTCGCCAACGGGACGTAAAAAAGTTTGCCGGAACCACCAGGAGGAGTATCGCTTTAAAAAATTGTCTTTCTCTTTTACTTTGTTCTTTTTTTTTTATTTGCTTGCCTCTCAAGTCGTTCAATGAAATTCTGTACCTCGCGATGCCGAGTACTCGTGTGTAAACGTTTCAATGTGTTCCCTTTTTCTCGCTGGCTTTCACGATGTTACCCAAGTATACCGGTTTTGTTGCATTATCGTCTCTTGAGGAGAGAAGACTTCCTTCTTTTCCAAAGGTCTCGTTTCCCTTCTATCGTCTCTTTACCTCACTTTTTCCCTCCTCCGGGTTCCCTCGTGCACGATTTACTCAAACGGGGCCATGAGAAAAAGAGTTAGCTCGAGAATAAAAAGAAAAGAAGAGAAAGAGCAAAACAACAAGAACTTACCGACCGACGGTAAGGGAACACTTACGTGTGTGCGTGACCGGTAGAAAACTTGGTTTTCCATTTAGATGAGGCGAAACGCTGTTCTGTTGTACACCAGCATTTGCCGCTGGTCCGTAATCGAAAACGGCCAAAAATCCACACAACAAAAAACCTTGTATAAACAGCAACGCTATTGCCAGAACCAGAACTGTCGTCATGGTCTTGCGAAAAATGCACTTTTCTTACTTTTTTTCTCCTCTTGGCACAATTTGATAAAAACGAGATAAAATATTGATAAAAGAATGATATAAAATAAAAATTTTGCGTTCTCTAACGCACGGTAGTTTTATGGAACTGGATGATGTCGAGAAAAGTTTCGAAGTGGCTAAAGTTAGTCTGGAGGATGGGAGCGAGGAGTAGTTTGAATACCAGATACGAATCTGTATTATTCGGTCGAATAGAACAGAATAGAGAAAGAGAGAGTTTAGGCATCAGTGTGACACATATTTTTGTATGAATATAAAGATTTTGTGATTATCGATACACCTTTGGGTCACATATTTGTATTTTCTTATTTTTTAAATTTTATTTTGTTTACTTTGGAGTTACTTGTACATCAATTTCCAATAACTATACAGGGTGAGGCATCGAAAGTAAAATCTGGAGATTGGGAGTAAAATCTGGAGATCAGGAGTAAAATCTGGAGATCGTGCTGATCGGGCGGGCCAGTTGACCGATTCTCTACGTCCTATCCAACGATTGGGATAACCTCGATCCAATATTTCTCGAGCTGTTAGCGCGTAATTCGCTAGACAACCATCGTGTTAGTACCACATACTGAATCAGTCTACAATGCTGGCCGATCTCCGGATTTTACTCCGTTAGATTTTTTTTATAGGGATACCTTAAAGACAAAGTGTATCGGGAGGTGCCGACCACATCTGAAAATATGACGGAAAGGATAATTGCTGCATGCGCGAGTGTACGTGACGAAACGTTTCTCAAAATTCAGCGTTCTTTCGCTTTCAAAAGTGTATCGACGTCAATGGCTATCATTTTGAACACTTGCTGGATTGAAATTGTAAGTACACTATAAATAATGAAGAGAACTCATACGTTATAACTATTATACAAAATATCTCATAACCTGACAATTTTAGGACATTAGTGTAGTAGTACTTTTATACCCGAAATTAAACACTCCTTCGATTTCCGGCAAAAACGTTAACCATTCTATTTGAAAAAGCAAAGTTGACCTCCGAATAACCTTAATGCGGGCATTCAGGGAAGAATTCATTTACGTCATCTTTTGCCCCTCTCGATATCCTACAACGTTTGTCTGAAACAATTTTCGATATCTCGCTTCGTTTCCATATGAAACGCCCTGGTCACTTTCGATGCCTCACCCTGTATATTAATTCTTTCCATTACTTATCTTTATCATTTTATTTCAGATTCCGGGGAAGCAGATACATTTTTTAATTAGTTCTTTCGTGAAACGCTTTCAAAAGTATATCGACGTCAATGACTATCATTTTAAACACTTGCTGGATTAAAATTGTAAGTACACTATAAATAATGAAGAGAACTCATACGTTATAACTATTATACAAAATATCTCATAATCTAACAATTTTAGAACATTAGTGTAATAGTACTTTTAGACCCGAAATTGAACACTCTTTCGATTTCCAGCAAAAAAAAGTTGACCATCCTATTTGAAAAAGCAAAGTTGACCTTCAAATAACCTTAATGCGGGTATTCAGGGGAGAATTCATTTACGTCATCTTTCGTCCCCCTCGATATTCTACAAGGTTTGTCTGAAACAATTTTCAATATCTCGCTTCGTTTTCATATAAAACGCCCTGGTCACTTTCGATGCCTCACCCTGTATATTAATTTTTTCCATTACTTATCTTTATCATTTTATTTCAAATTCTGGGGAAGCAGATACATTTTTTAATTATTACTTGTTCGCCTTGCGAACGAACATACCCGGACCAATTCAAGAAAAAGCTCGTCACCAATGCATCGAAGTTAAATCCGTATTTCTCTGGGAGTCGTTATTGTTCTTCCGACCTTTACTTCGATTTTATTCTCGTTTATGTCTTTTTCTCATAGCGTCCATCATTGTCCGCACGGGGGCGCTTCGAGTCGTGTGAAAAGTAACCCCAAAATACTCTCATGTGTATTTGAATACCGTGATATCGATCTATCGACTTTCTCTCGTACCGTTACGAATTGTAATATACCGCTCCTGAATTTATCGTCGACGTACACGCGAGCGTCCGCGATTGAGACTGTTCCCGAATATAGTGGAGAAAAATCCGAAATAAAACTGCTATATAAAAATCTAGAACTGCATCCCGCATACCTCGCGTATGCACAGACTTTTTCGTACAATAGTCTCGACGACAGTAAAAGGGGACGGAAATTCACTATGTTTATCCGTACATGTCTCTTGCATTCCACCTATTTCGTATTCAAAAAAAGCGCGCCTTTTATCCAAGCCGGAAACATCGTGCTTGTTGCCCCATCTATATCCTCTTCCCGGTTTCTGATTTCCGCTCGTGACTGCATTGTTAACAAGTTCCCTTACTGACCACGTAAGTTCGCAGCGCCCTTTAAACCAGCGTGGTAGCGTGGGTGTACTAATCGATTCAAGATGGCCGCCTTGCGATCAAACTATCTCCGAGAAAAGTCATTCTTGTTCCCTTTTCCCATAATTCGATATATCGTACGATGTTTTCTCCAATTAGTTTAATACGACGTAATCCGGAAATTCGGCTCGGAGTGTGTTCTTGCGTGAATACGACGTACGACATATATACATTTGTATATAATCTCTTGAAATACGCGCATGGGGAATATCGTGATTGGGAAGGGGCTTTGCGGGTCAAAGCTGCATCTCGAACGGTCTCGCTAATTGTGCAAAGCTCCGTACTCGAGAAACAATGTGAGGCGTACGGCCATGAGAAGCTTCGTTAAATTTCGTGAGATGCAGCTCGTACTCTCGATCTATACACAACGATATAAGGTATATAGCTCGAGTTTCACGAATGCGGGACCAAGACTGACGTATTTGATGCGCGCTAACTCTAGTGTTGGACGCGTTATGGGAGAGTGAGTACTCACGTACATAGTTACGGGCACTTTGATGCTCGAAGCTCTTGATACGACATAACGTATTATTTCGTACTGAGTAATCCGAGGAAGCCAGATAAGTTAACGTGGAAGCTAATCATAGAACAATTGTTCCTCGATTTATCGGATGCCTCGCTAAAGGGCGAGTCAAAATATCCACGCTGTACAATGCGAAAGTTTACGTACGCACTGACCTCTCTGCCCTGTGAGAACTCGCTAACTGCATTCCATAGGATGTCTAAGACTTCGCGTTCATTGGGGTAAATCGTATTATCTAAAATGTGTTCAAAATTCTCTGCGAGGAGTAATGAACACGATTAAATATGGCGAGTCTGTGAACAAGTTATCGAAGCTTCGTTCCAATTTCTTGTTTCTTTTCAGGGTTTATAATTGTTAAATGTACGAGATTTTTGCTTTTTTTGTTTAGGTTATTATGTATTATTCGTTGACGGTTTTGCAAGCGTTTCTATGGATTAGCTCCATAGTCTGGACTGTTTAATATGAGCAATAGGGCTCTAAAATCACCAGTTTTTGACATAAATAGCACTCGATAACGGCGGGTGATATCAGATGCGGAGCAGCCTTCCGATCATAACCGACCACTTTTTGACTCCTGATTACCATTTTATTTTTTGTTATTAACAAATTAGTGAAAAAAAAGCACATTTTTTTCGTTTTTTGTTTATAAAACTGAAAATAATGAAGGAATCTGTTTAGTCTCAATGGACGAATTGTAGGTAATTGAAATACGCATAAAATGAGTACTGAAAGAAGCCGATCGGTCAATAATCAAGGGAGATACACTCATAAAACCGAGAAAAAAAATGTTTTTTTAAAAAATGTATAACTCCGCCATTTTTAAAGTTATAGATCAGGCTCTTCACAAGATAGTAAATATTGATACGTACTTTTTGTGTGCGAAATCTGGGCGCTGTCAGATAATTACTTTCTGCGTTATTGCAATAAACATTTAATTGTGCCATATTTTGCGGAGAGGCTCGACGCTCTGGAGGTTGTCCGATTGAAGTTTAACAAGCGGCTTTTGAAACTAGAACACTTAACCTGTAAACCGTCAATTTTAGATTTCCGTTTAATTGCGTTTAAGTAGGTAAAAATCGCGCCTAAACATGCCCAAAAACGCCCGAGGGCGAGAAAGTGGTCGAGTAGTGAGGGTAAATCTGCCGACGCGGGGAAGCCATATATATAATAATAGAAGCGCGCCTTGCCCAAGTTTTGTATCTATTTATTTGATTATTTCAAGAACCAGTGGGACTATTCTAACATTTTTTTTTTAATTTAGGGTCGCCGTCCATTGGGATCAAACAGATTTTTTCATTATTATTTGTTTTATAAGCAAAAAACGAAAAAAATGTGGTTTTTTAACATTTGTTTTTAATTTGAGGTAGGCATCCATTGGGACCAAACACATTTCTTCATTATTTTTTGTTTTATAAGCAAGAAACGAAAAAATGTGCTTTTTTTGCATTAATCTGTTAATAACAAAAAATAAAATGGGAATCAGGGGTCGAAAAGTGGTCAGTTATGACCGGAAGGCTGTTCCGCGTCTGATGACACTCGCTTTTATCGAGTGTTATTTTTGTCAAAAAAAAGTTTATTTGCTTGGCCTATGTTCAGAAGTGGATGAATAGTGTTTCGTTTACAAAACATCCTTTTTATTCCCATCGTGGTTAATCGCTCGTTAATTGCTGAGAAATATTGGCCATAGCGATAAGATTCTCCTTTTTATTCCCATCGTGGTTAATCGCGCGTTAATTGCTGAGACAAATTAGCCATAGCGATAAGATAGCTCGATCATGGTTGCTGTTATATCACCATGAACAGTGATAGCGAGCGGAGCTTCTGTTATTGAAAAATATTCTTTTTGACGTTATACATCGAGTTCGGTGAGTTCGTTTAGTCGAATATTTGATACAAAATATTGCAATAATGAACTTTGCAAAAGGCAATATAGCGAAATATACTCACTCGAGTAAATCCGCATCGGGTCATTCTGCTCTTGGTTCCTGTCCGCTGCAGAATGTGGACCTGTCCGTGGTCGAACAAAAAAGTTTTCTTCTCATTCGTAAAACGCTCCACAAGGGATAATAATGAATGAATTACTTTAGCAAAAAAGTAAAGTTTTATCAGTTCGTGAAATGTTTCACGTGTAATTACAAAGTTTTCGTGGATCAAAGAAAAGTTTTGCAGATTGCGCGTTAAACGTTGGTAATCGCAATGATTATTAGTAGTTAGAGAATTAATGTCACTGATTAGAATATTGTTTCATTCATTCATTTTTGTTTTCTTTCATGCGTTCCAATTTGGTTTCAAAGTCGAGGGAGAAACTCAGTTTTAAACGGATACACATTCCATCCTGGTTGGACCAACTCGCTGAGCAAGATGCAAATTTCTCGAATACACATCTGTTACTATCATGGCTTGTATACTAAATCGTGGCATTGGATCCTCTTTTGCCTTGGATATATACGTATACAAGATGTCTTACCGCTCGTTGTACACATGTGATCTTACCAGAGAGGTTTGTCACGTGTTTGACGTCAGCCTCGGGTCCGTAAGTTGTAAACAGTCCCATTAACACCAGTAGGACTATCTGTGTCGCGAACAGCAGCAACACCTGGCGCTTACCACCAACCGCAAGATTTTCCTACAAAAATTATCCCAATTTACATATCGCTATTGAAATTTTCATCTCGTCTCGACCCCTTGCAATTCCATGAAACAAAAACACTTTTAAACGAAAACAACAAAACAGCTCACCTTTGCCATTATCACTTTTGCTATAATCGACTTATTTAATCTTCATTCACTTGGCACTTTCCCCCCTCTCTTCGTATGGAACAATTTTAACTCGTTTCAATTTCGGAAATTCCTTTCACCGAAAATTCTCTGTCGCTATCGCGTTTCGTAGAAATATTTGGAAATCGACTTTTCAAAGCCAACGTCACAATTCTCTCTCGGGATTTGATCAATTTTTTTCTTTATCACTGTACTATCGTTTCAAATGTGTGACAATAAAAAAAAGAAGTAAACAAAAAAGAGACACTCGCGAAATTTGTTTTTTATCGTTGGTATAAAAAGTCGTAGTTGAACGTATGTTTTGTTGTTTTTTTATTTTATTTTCGTCGCACTAGTTCGTAGTCGCTTCGTCGTGCTTCGTCCTCGTCGTATAACCGTACAAATCACCCCACAGCGGATATGCGCTATTCGCTTAATGTCGATGCCTTTGATGTACTGTCAGGATCGCGTATCGAGCCATACCAAAGAGTACCACGATGTACTACGAAGCAATGAACGAGCTTGGGCCTTCGTAATATCAACCACGCTTTTATTATTATATTGTCATACACACACACACACATATACATATATACAGGGTGTCCCATTTAAAATCCCCTCTGTCAAGCATCTGCGCACAATAGCTTCTTAAAAAAATTCTCTAAGATTCCTTACCTAAGAATAAACATTTTTCATCCCTTGCTACTTCTCTCAAAAACCTTTAGTTTTTGAATAAAAAATTTATCAAGATCCAAAAATGTCTGCAAATGTTTTCTAATTATTAAACAAAAAAATTGACATTTCTTGAAAAAAATGTTTCAACGAAAGATTCTTCTTTGTTTATGTAAGACACGAATCTGCAAAAAGATATACTGATTGTTATATAAATAATATAAGTTGATCTTGAAATGACCTTGAAAATCTGTACTTGAGATTAAACGAGTAATGCCAGTTTATGGCCCTCTTTAAACCTTGAAAATTTCATGCGAATCATTTTTTCAAATGTTTTCAAAGATATTCAACTGGGCGGTTTAAAATGGTACACCCTGTATATATATACAGGGTGCATATATATACACAAGTACACACACATATATATAATATAGGTGTGTGTACTTATGTATGTATATATAGGTATGTGTACTTTATGGTACTGTGTAGTAGAAAAGACTGAATAACGTCGATGTGCTGCAGTCACAGGTATGCAAGATAATATACATCCAGTGATCTGTACGTATGTAACGGTGGCAGGAAAATCTGGATATACGAGCGTACGAATTCTTCACGAAGAGGAAAATGAATTGGCGTTTCTGGGACGACAAATCGTTGAACCAAAAGAAAAAGTTTTTGAATTAAAACAAGTCTATTCAATTATTGTGGATTGCACGGAATTATATAGAATTTTGTTTGATTGAAATAATAATTTTTTTTTAAATTACGTTTGATCCGAATTAATTTGGGACGTAAAAGAAGTTTGAAGGTAAACAATGAAGAATTGTAATTTTTAATTAATTGTTCTCGTTGCGAGAGGAATTTTGTTGATTCGTTGGAAAGATAAAGAAAAACAAATCACTTAGACGACGATAATCAGAGAAGGAATTTGTAGGATTGTTATCTTCGGTGACTGCACGAGATTACGGTCTGCATATTTGCTCCGTGCTTTTTTTTTGTTTTTATAACTTGCAATGAATTGTTGATCTTGATTTTAGACGTTCGCTCGTGGAAACTTGTTAAGAACAATTCTGTTTTTATCACGAAGACACGTTTCTATATCTTTCTACGATCCATAAATCGATTAATAAATCCAAAAATTGTTTCAGAAGTACAATGAGAAAAAGATCGAGGTTTATATTTAACGCACCTTGGATGATCGATCTCTACGATGTACAAACTCAGGATTGCAAAGAAGCGTCGTGAAATATACCGAAGGGAGGAATACGTGAGAAACTCTGCAGCTGCGATGGAGAGAAAAAAGGAGGACCGAAAAAAAAGAAGCAGTAAAAAGGGGGAGAAGGAAAAGCGATTTCAAATTTATCGTCTCCGCGACTCTCGATTGAATTTAGAACTCCGAGTTTGCGAATTTCTGTCCATCAAGTGGATTCTGACGCTTTTCACGCTCGACACGCCGAGACGCGAAGAAACGCTGTTTCCTCGATCCGAGTTCTTGAGAGTTTGAACGTTATACTTTTCAATTTGAAAAAAGAAGAAGGAAAAGGGATCGCGAAAACGAAACAGAGACAGAGAGAAATTCAGTTTCTTTCAACGTCTCGCGCGACACCCGATAGATCGATCTAGGTCGTCGAATCGATTCTATTGACCTTGCGATCCGACGGGGTTGGATCACGTAGAGAAACGATGAACGTACTGATACGCGTATAGATATATACACGAATGTTTGAAACACACACGCGATTCCTTTGGTTTGATGCGAAACGATGCACAAATACGTGCATTAAACATGTTCGCGAGGAAAAGCACGGAGGTAAACCCTCGTTATTGGTATAAGAAGTTCGTCAGGCACATTCGAGGATAGTCCTGGATGAACGACGACCTCGAAGTACAAACGCTAGAGTAGTCGGTTTCACTTATTTACCACCAGTCAAAAAACAAGGAAAAAACAAATAAGCCAAAAACACACGAGAAGAAGAAAAATGGAAAAACAGCAACGAGTTGAATAACGAATAGAAATTAAATGTTTTCATTAAGAGTCAGTTTGGAAAAATAAGCCTGCTGCTTGCATTTCGAAAACAGGATCCGTAAATTGTCCGGCACTGAGCAACCGATCGCCTTAAAATTTGGAGGATACATAGGGAATTATGACATAAAGTGGATGACAGTCTTATTTTTGCAAAATTTTGGATAAAATTTTCCGGTGGTAACTGAATCCGCAAAAATGTTTCCAAAATTTTGTAAAAATAAGACTGTTATCCACTTTATGCCATAATTCTCTATGTACCCTCCAAATTTTACGGCGATCGGTTGCTCAGTACCG
>JAPYZT010003681.1:0-11882 GCA_030522965.1 Tryphoninae sp. A BG-2022a
TCTGCGGTAAGTATTAACAGACGGGGCAAAAATTAACATTAGTTACGCCAACTGATACAGATGAAAAGAATGAATGAATATGTATGGCATAATTTTTTTTATTGGTAAGAGTGAAATTAATACAGACTTGTATGAAACATATTTTATTATAAATAAACAACACAAATTACAAAATATCTAAACATGAACTAAAAGTTCAACACAACACCAATTCACAACATGAACAAAAACTAAAAATTCGTTAAACTATTTTCGATAAGCAACGTTTTTTGGGCATTTTTTAAAACATTTATTAACCTCACGTCAGTCATTTATCCTAATTTATATACTAACAATTAGAATCTCTGTAATCTCGATGTTTCTATATAACTTCGATGGCAGCCAACTCGTACACCTATAAAGATGTAGGGCCTCGCTTAGTTTTCCGTTTATATGTTCTCATGCTGTAAATGAAAAAAAAACATGCTAAAATAATTATGCACAAATAGTCAGGTACCCTGTTAATACTAGCCCCCAAATCCGGGGTAGGTATTAACACGTTAATACTAACCCCGGCGATTTGTTAATTGTAGCCCCAACGGTACATTTTTGGTATTAAATAGCATAACAAATGTATGTCTTGCGCTTCTATTATTATACTCGTATATGCGGCTTCCCCGCGTCTACCGGTCTATCCCCCACTACTCGATCACTTTCGCGCGCTCGGGCGTTTATGGTCATGTTTAGGCACAATTTTCACCCACTTAAATGCAAATAAACGAAAATCTAAAATTGACAATTTATAGGTCAACAGTTCTAGTTTCAAAAGCCGCTTGTTAAACTGAAATCGGACAACCTCCAGAGCATCGAGCGTCTCGGCAAAATATGGCACAATTAAAAGTTCATTGCAATAATGCAAAAACTAATCATCTGACAGCCTCCAGATTTCGCACACAAAAAGTACGCATCTATACCTATTATCTCGCGCAGAGCCTGGCCTACAACTTTAAAAATGGCGGAGTTATACATTTTTGTAAAAAGCGTTTTTTTGCTCGGTTCTGTCAGTGTCTCTCCCTTAATTACTGACCGATCGGCTTCTTTCAGCAATCCTTTTATACGTATTTCAATTACCTACAACCGTCCATTGGAACTAAACAGATTCCTTCATTATTTTGTGTTTTATAAGCAAAAAACGAAAAAATGTGTTTTTTTTCACTAATTTGTTAATAACAAAAAATAAAATGGGAATCAGGAGTCGAAAAGTAGTCAGTTATGATCGAGAGGCTGTTCCGCGTCTGATAGCACTCGCCGTTATCGGGCGCTATTTTTGTAAAAAACTGGTGATTTTAGAGCTCTATTGCTTGGACTAGAAAAGAACCAGGACAAACACGAATCTATCACATAACAAAGGAGAAAAATTCAAAAAGAAACAAGGATTAACCAATCAAAACGGCAAAACACCACTTTACATATTCACCTATTATAATTCCCACAACCTTCCCCACTCACCGTAACACACCACAAACCACTAACGTCAATAAGAATCCATTTATTCCAGTTACAGGACACGCAACAACCTCTATGGAAGCCCCCACATATCAGCAAGATCCACCTATCGGAAACAAAAACTATAAACACAACTACCCAACACACAACTATAAATACAAACTATAGACACAACTATAAACACGAACACCATAAACCATTTAAGAATGAAATTATATAAAATTAGACATACGCCCAAACCAAAACTGTTTTTGCAAACAAAATTACTCAGAATTATATAGAGTCATACAATATAATCGAAATTTTTGTAAAACGGATGCAGGAGCATCCACTCTTTTCGTAAGAAGGGGAGTGTAATGGCTCCACATTCCTTTCCTACCGCTCTCATCTAGTCCTAATCTCTTTTCCTGCTAACTCCCAACTTCGCTGACTCCACAATCCTACACGGTCCCTTATCACCCTCATGTGACATCCCCTCCACTCCTAAACTCTTTCTTTGTAACCCTTTCTCATTACTATCCTCTATAACCAATTAGTCCTCCTTCAATACTTAAGCTGCCGAGATGTTATACCGCTCCATCGGAACTGATAGACTCACTCATTGTCAGTCATATAAATATAGATATACATTTTATTCACCACCAACGAGCCATCCGCACAGCAACCAATCATTTATTAGTCGTTTGTTGGTGTTTGTGTCGACTTTTATCGTTTGTTAGAGCTTCATTTTTATCCATTCGATGAAAAACTTTGCAGTCCTAGAGCATTGGCATCGTGCTGTAAGGCCAAAAAGTTGTTCATTATAAATTAAAAAAAAGATGCAAAAGTCAAAATCGAGCGGCTAATTTTATATAGCTTTTGTTGCATGGGTATGTATGATGTACGTAGAGTATGTTGAGGAATTGAGGTCGATGAAGTGTATATCGATCGTGGACCTCATGGGGAGTGCCTTCTGTATGGAGTTTATGTAGTCTCCGGCGTACCATGCAATTAAAGTATTGCAAGTAACCGCGATTTCATAGCTTTATTAATGGTATTGTTGGTATAACATGGTAATACTGATCGCACTGATGGCGTTGCTATCTGATTCTGCATGACCATATTACGTTCCGTAAATGTTTAAAAAAATGTGTTTTGTAAACATAAGCTGACATCGCACGGTTCATTTCTCGTTCACTTCTGTGCTCCATTCGACATCTTTCGCTCGAAATTAATCGTCCAAAGACAAAATGAATAAAAAATGATGAATGAACTCAGTAGTAAAAAAATCCAATCCAATAAATATGTGTAAACAAGTATGCAATTTTTGGTAACGAATGTTTTTGTCCTGTTAGCATAACTTGTTAGTTGTCAAGGAAAGTTTATCATGTACGTTCTTAGCAGGGATACTAAAGGAAAGGAGTGTCAACTCCCATATGGTACGGAAACTTTTCGCCGGTAGTGTATGTTTCCTCATAAACAAAACTTTATTTTTGTTGACATATTTTTCAAGAGTTTATTCAAATATAATAATCTTAAGAAAAATACCTTCACAAAACAAATTTGTTCTATAAGGAAGCAACAACGCGACGTTAAGAAAATAAACATATTCTGCATCCACATAGTCAATCATGAGTTTCACGCCGTGCATGCAATTGATGAAATAAATTTTGCTGCATATCGATTATGTGCTATGATGCAAAGTCATGAACTCATTTGGCATTATGAGTTTACAAAACATTTTGATATCAGTACGTCGTTTAGAAATGCATTGTACATTTAGAGCATGTCGAAATCATACCGCTGTGCTCGAGTGTCCGTAATTAATATCCTCAGACTTAACGCCATTTGGAAGCCATGCGTAAACATTTTGGCGGGTATTGACTATGTTAGCATCAATTGTTTTCATCAATTGCACTCAACATGATCGGAATTTCGTTTACGTTGTTGAAGACATTTCCTGAGCTCATTCAATATCATGAATTTGAGATACATTGTAAGTGAAGTTTGTCGGTTCAAAAATGCATCATCTGTTCACTACAAGATGAATTCATAAGACGAGAATTTTGATTTATTCAACAAATATTTTCAGATTGGCATCATATGGAAGTCATCCAATATTTTTGTTGGTGTATTCACTGTGTTACGCCCCGAGAGGGAGATACAGATTGAAGACGCGGCGCGATTAGAGATACGGCACGAACTTTGAATATACTTGGGTTCAGCGCGAGCGAATCTTCAATGATCGCCCACCAATTCCAATCACAACTCAATACTTAATGGTACGGATTCGTTAGAATTTATAAGATGTTGGTCAGGTTTACGTTGGTCCTCTGTTCGAAAGAAAAATGCAGTTACACTTGGTTTATTTTAACAGTAACCAATAACGTAAACTTTATTTAACAGTTGATCGATAGTGAACATTGGACGTTCGAACTTAGAAGTTTTACAACTTTCGGATTTTTTATAAAGGTGTCTAATAACTGTTCGTAGAGTTAGAAATTTAGAGTTTAGATGTTGACTGGATGAAAGCGAAGTATGTTCTGAAGTAAGTTTTACAGAGGGTTGACCGTTCTGCCTTGCAGAGGCAGATTACAAATAATCACGGTTGATTTGGATTGATCGGATTTTTGTGTCGGTTTGTGTGGAGCCCTTTGTTTTTCCTGTGGAGGAGGTTGTCTGGAAGACGCGGGGATGACGTAAGATCGTTGCCTTATGAACGACGTTCGTGGGAAAGGAAAATGTGGTTTGGAATTATAGTTCGGAGAAATAATACCGAGTTTTGTTTACATCTGAGTTTTCGATCGGTGATGTCGTAGAAGGCGTTCGTTGAAATGTAACTTGAATAAGGAAAGTGAAGAAAAGTTTATCGGTTCGGATGCTTACGAATTGGTGTGATCCGCTTTTAAGACTAACATAAGACTAAATAGTATCGTTATTAACTAGGTTTTCGAGCGATGTAGTCGCGCAAGAGGTTCACGGAAAAAAAATAAAAGGGGATGTTTACTGGAGAGGGTGTTTATAAGTGGATGGGGTGCTTAAATTTAGTTACAGTTTTAAATTCCTTTGTGTGTACATATAATAACAGCCCGGTGCTCTGGTAATTTTAGTTGGGACCTTTCCCTTAGTCTATTTAGTTTCTACCACAGTCTTACATACAGGTCTTGCAACTCTGATATGAGTTTCGACGTGGGCCTCTTGCCGTGTCAGCCGCTAGAGTCGCTGCGATCGAGGGATGCTCGATGCGAGAGAGATGACGATAGTCACGTGTACATAATATTCTCTATAAATTTTTCAGATTTTCGTACGCAACTTTTAACACGAGCTTTGATGAAAAACTTCCAAAAATGGTGTTTTTTACCAATAAATATCTGAATTTCCGCTCGGTTAAATCTTCCAAAATTCATTACGCACGAGCATATGACATCAAAGAAAAGTTATCCAAATCTTCAACAAAATCTGGGTACCGTAAGTAGAAAATATTAAAAGAATTAATAACAATGGAGCAGGCAAAACAAAGGACCCAGATAGACACATGTGCCTCATATTGGCATCATATTTAGGTTTTCTATGATGCATAGAAAGGCACACAGCTATGTGTCGCTTATGAGCGCTCACCTTCAAATCATATGATGACAAGTATGTGGATCGAGAGTAAGTAATTTCAGGACACAGGCTCTGATAAAACAACGTATATATATATTTATATTATAAGTGAACAAGTATTTGATTTACAAAGGTGACTAAGTACCACCGCGTATCGCAACGACCGTTCGCTTCCTACGACACGTCGAATTGTCGTGAGACCATCGGTCACCTTGTCTTTCACGCTCGCGATCTTCGCTTATCCTCAAAATCATATTTGCGCCATACGATAATTCCCAATATTATATCGAAATGAAGCAAAATTGTTTTCACGTGAGCATTCGTACGGTGAATTCATCAGACTAGCAAAATGGGTTCACAAAAATACAAGAATAAGTACATGCATATGGGGCTCATATGAGCGTCATCGCGTAACGAAATTGCAGTGTTCAAATGGAACTCATATTGGGGTCATGGCATGATGAAGTTATTGTGCTTACGGGACCAAAAAAAATTAGCCATTTCTTTTTATTTATTTATGTTTTGATTTTCTACTGCTTTGGCATTGCAGAAAACCTCCGCCGATACAGGTCGGTTCTCTCTCTAGCCCTTCCCCAGTGGCAATGCGAGAAACATGGCACAGAAATTTTTGTTGTCTATGGGGATCGAACCCGGGTCCTTCTGCGCGAGAATTCAGCGCTCTATCCACAGAGCCACCGCGCTTTTCCTCATTCAATTCTTATTTAGTATACCTATAATATAATAGTGGAGAACTCAGATCTATGTATGTTTTGCAATATAATTCATACACAGTGCCCCCGTCGAATGCATCACAGAGTAACATACATATTACCATCATATGGCATTCATAGGATGTATGTATAATCATTGCATGACTGCCATATGGCGCCGACATGACGATATTCAATGCAGAATTTGAAATGTCTGTCTTGTGATTTCATGATGTAGCGGATGATGCATTTCAAAACGATGAATTTAACTCACGATGTATATCAAATCTATGATACTGAATGAGCTTCTAAAATATCCATGATTCTATGAAGGCAAAATGTGTTCATGTTGAGCACTATACATGCGTTAATTGATGCTGCCATAATGATACCTCGTCAGAATTTGTATACATGACTTCAATATGATGCTAAAAACTGCAGATTTCAATTGCGGATACTTTGGCAACGGTCATATGAGTTCGAGATGCTGTAAATGATGCACTGGCAACCGTCAAATTACAATCAAAATGTTTTATAAACTCATGATGCTAAATGAGTTCATGACATTGCATCATAGCACGTAGTCGATATGTAGCAAAATTTATTTCATCAATTGCATGCACGGCATGAAAATCACGGCTGTCTATTTGGGGAACACCATAATTATACACATAAAATAATACGATACGATAAGGTTTTATCGGTTCGTTAGCTGAGACATTTCTTTTTAACAACAAATCGTTTCGTCAGTTTCATATTTTCTTGATGTGCAAACTGTCGCATTCTCAATCGAATATAATACACAATGGCAAAGGATGCAATTTCGGAGCTGTGCTGATGACAAGGGAGAGAAAAGTTATAGGTGTCTAACACCTCGTCAAGAGTTAAATAAAAAACGTGTAAGTCAGAAGCATGCTTTGTAAAACAGTGTTACGTCCGAGCATTGGTGACGCCCATCTCCGGTCGATAAATTAGACTACTACCTTGCCTACCTATAAACCAATGCAGCCTGCCGGTAAAATGTAAACAGTATGTACATCTTTTTTTCTCTTATTATTATTTTACTATTGCATTTATAAACTATACCATCCCAGCTAAGATTACCAGAGCACCAAGCCCTTATCACATAAATATACCAGGGAACTTAAAACCATAACCAAAACACCCCATCCACTCATAACACCCTCTCTGGCAAACATCCTGTTTTAGGTCTTTTCCACGAACTTCTTGCGCGATTTCGTAGCTCGAAAACCTAGTTGATAACGATAATATTTACTCCTAGTTTTTGTGGTCCAAAAGTGGACCATATACGAATTCATAATTATCAGGCACGAAAAGCTTTTCCCGACTCTCCTCATTTATGTCACATTTTTACGAGCGCCTCACTCGACATCACCGCTCGTAAAATCTGACGAAAACCAAACTTTGTATTTCTCAGAACCATAATCAGAGAACACACTTTTCTTTCCCACGATCGTCGTCCAAACAAACGGCGCTCTCAGGACACCCCCATATCTTTGAACCAACCCCTCCGATAGGAAAACTCAAAATCTCACTACAGAATCCGACCAATCAGATTTATATAATTTTGTAACTCCACCCGAACCGAGGCGAAATCGTCAACCAACTTCGACAAGAGAAGCAGAATCGACTCAACCTTGAAATCGAAAGCATTTTAAGCTAACAAATCTCCGACAGTTGTAAATCACTCTAAGTCTGATTTGTGTTGTAATTTCAAAGTACAATTTCAAACTTAAATAAAGTACAGTTGTTTTTATTAATTATATGCAAAGAGCTGGTGTTGCAATCAATAATAATTTCCCAAGAAAGTACATCTTCTCGGTTCAATTGAAAACCCAGGGAAACATCATCAATCAACAATACGTATTCGAAAAGGAATCATCCTCGATGATTAATCCTAACTCGTTGAGTCGGTACATTGAGCACAAGTAAGTCCCAGGCGGCGAGCTCACGTCCAGTCGAATAGCGCAATCTAATTCAAATATCGCGCGCACATCGCATTATCGACGGACAAACTCTCTTCACCTTGGGACGTAACATAAGTATCAAGGACCACAGTAAGTATGTAGTTTTCACTTTTCTAATTTTAGTTTAGTTTTAGTTCTTAATTTAGCACCAGTAAAAGCATATAAACATCAGTCAAATCATATAAACATGATATTTTTAGTGTTTAAAAGAGAAGCGACAAAGCGCAAGCCATGCATGCTCGAATATATATTGTACGGGCGCAGTGAAATCTCGAGAATTATCGTTGTCTAAGGTTCAATGAACTGCACAATTTAGATTCAATCAAAAATTCACGTCCACTGATAGTGACTGGTGATACGTCAAATGTTGTGTCTGCGACAACGGGGTGAGACAATACATCGGTATAACTAGGTATAGTTGTCATGTTTGAACTCTCCATGGCATGAGTCAGAATATCATTAATTGAGCTGGAACAATCATCATGCACTGTTTCTGGAAAACAAAAAAAATAAAATATACAATCAGAAAAAAAGAGCAAAAACAAAGCGTCACATAATATATACTCTCTGTATTGGTACATCATAATGGATTGCTACGTCTATATCCATTGGGACCAAGACTTCATCTCTCGCTACACTCTGAATTAATAAATCATGCCGTGGAGATAAATCGACACGATTTTTATTTCAATTGAGTTGACGATGATTGGACTATACAATAAATCATGAAAACATAGAGCAATATCATGTTTTCTTCATTCGAATCTACATACAGTATAGTAAGTATATTAATCTAATTTCCATCCCGCACCACTACATATATGAAAAAAACAAAACTCACCTCTGCGATAACTTTTCCAATTGCGTCATGCTTTATATGCTTTCGAAGAATATATTTTTCTTCGAAATGTTTATCACATACGTAATGTGAGGGTGTTAATTGCCTCTGGGGAATTACGTTTTGCCATTTTTTGAGCCGCTCGTTATTCAATGGTACTTTAAAAACCGAGCACTTTATTGTAAGACTTTTAGTGCTCGTCCTACATTTCAGCACAATGCAGTTCTTCGTCGTGACTTAAATACTATAGCCACAATTTTAATAGCTTCACGATTTTAATCCGGGAAAACTATCCGATTGGCTTTACGAATCTAAAAGACGCTTCACTACATGTAACCCGCGATATGACAGATTTAAAAAATGTAGGCTATATTTATGCATCCCTCGATTGCAACGCCACCTGGATATTGCTTCAATAAGAGGGTCACGGACTCCTATTGAGCTTCATCCCGAGTTGCAAGACTTGTGTATAAGACCGTGGTTCGACTTGTGTATAAGACCGTGGTTTGACGAGTGATGGTGAGTGGTGTGTGGTAATCGTGTTGGTAAGTTACCGATTGTCGAGAATTTGATTTGTTGACTGAACACATGGTGTTGACTTCTGTATTACCGGCTAGGATGTAACACTGGGCTAGTATTGGTAGTAGTAACGAATTCAGACGACTATAGAAGGAATATGCTTATAGCCCGATTGAAGCCAATCTTTCGTCGTCCGAAACGCTTGGCGTCGCGGCGGTCGACGTGTGTGACATCACTCGAGAGTACAGAGAGTACAGAGTACAGACGCCCCAGGGGCGCAGACACGAAGGTATGATTGGTGTAGCTACCGAAGGTGCCGTCTTTGATAATTCAAATTCAATTCAACAGATAGTCTATTTTTTACAATTATCTCAACTTGCATTATACTATTAACATTTTTACGGTCGATATTATATATGTCGAATCAGTGGGGTTCGACAGTACCGGCTCGGGAAACGAGAGACTCGGCATGACCACCCCACTGCACACCTCACACTAGAGAAAGCGAGGAGTTCTTGCTCGGTCGTGATTGGTCAGGGAAGGGGCGGAGCTACGTCATGAACGTGTATGAAGTATACGTGAATGTGTCTGTGTGACCTAACATAATCTTGTAACAACGCCAGCGCCGCCAGTCACTGGGCTGGTGAAGCTCAGCGGGCTGCTCCGTTTCTGGCCTCAATCGAAAGCATGGGCATATTCCTTCTATAGTCATCTGAATTCATTGGTAGTAGGGAGGCGACGCAAGCAATATGATAGCGATAAACATAATTCTCAGTGATACATCCTATGGGTACAAAGTGATGGCGATATGCGTGTTTTTGAGCGACATATCCCATGACGGCGATGTGAGCTCTCCTGCAATAGTATTTTTCATCATTTTCCTCTTCGAATATCGTACATCCTTTTTAACTCTTGTCATAAGCTCCGCGGAGCATTAGGCGGTCCTAATGCTCCGCGTTTGCCCCCACTCCAGTCGCACAGCGTGGGCCTTCGACAAATATACATCGAGTGCAAAGAGAATGCGTATAAGTGCCCCCCCCCCCAAATTCCCATTCATTGTCCCATCGTCTACGCCGTGACGTCAGCCAGCGTATCATTGTTCTCGCGGCGACCAACGTATGAATCTCGGTATTTGGAAAACGCAATAATTTTCCGACGCAGTTAATACAATATAAAGGTATGTAGTATCATTCAATCATAATATATGCGATTAACCATTAGGCTTTTGCAAATAATCTCTGAGTATAACAACAACTATTCACAGAGGTCATATCTGGACGTATTTCGAGACTGCCAGACACACCGAGAAAAGTTTCCTTGCAAAGCGTGCGTAAAATGAAAATTTGCGTTAATTGCGACATTTTACATTTTACATTTACTCTCTTCATTTAAACAAGTTAATTAATTATTGACCCAATCTGTATAGCTTATTAGTTTACTGTAAAATCAGCGATTATTTACGTTTGGAGAGTAATACAATAATGAGGATTGATTTTACATCGATTCCACTTGTACACATTAATATATGCATACAAGTATCTATACTCGATCAGTGAAAATGACAATGCGTGACAGTTACTACTGAAAAAATTTTTAGAAGGTAGATGAAGCGCCTAAATCCAACGAAAGTTCTTTAACTTAAAATCGATGAATAGAAATACTGCTAAAAGGCAGAAATGAAGAGGATAAATGTAAAATACCGTATATTACCAATTATCATACTTTAATTGATTTTCCAAATAATGCCTGATATGAGAAGGGACTGAGAGTTTCGTCACCATCTGTTAGCGCTAAGAGTGTCTATCATTAGCTTCAATTTATTAGGATACATATTTATCATTGGAGGTGTCTTTCAGTTATCATGCTGTATATTATTTTGACGTCCAGCGTGATGATTACACTGTTGCTGTTGATGACGATGAGATTTCGCGGAACCAACAAATCAACGAAATCACGAAATTCGGTAGTACAACGACGTCAGTATCTCAAAACTTAGGGAACGAAATATGTAAGGACAAATACGAGGCCTGGAACGTTACAGCAGATTCCTTCCTTTAACAGCCCTTCTCGTTCGATTGACATGGTAACTGATGGGGCTGCATTTGCAACAACCACCTGTGTAGTTACCTGTGACAATTTTTTGTCATCAGCCGATAGTGAAAGTTTAGATGAAGACCATTTTAATAGGGACGAAGTTCATGATTTTGGCTCATCAGTGGATCGTGATAACTACGATGAAATGTGATCACGTGGCGAACATTTTTCGGATGATGAATTTTGTCAACCATGTAATTCAAGTTCCGATGGCGATTAAGAGACTATATTTGATAGCGATGATTCAGTTGGTGAGGAAAGTAATACGTTTAGATCAGAACATGTGAAAACCTCTGTAAAGGCAGGTCTTAATCATATACAAGGTGATATAGTGCTTGAGTTTCTACGTGCTCACCCTTGTCATGTCACATTATCATTAACAACGAAGACTCTATTACGAACTTGTCGCGTGCCTGTAATAACAATCAAAATTGAACCAGGTAACTATTATCGTATAGGTTTTAAGACTCAGCTTATAAAAAACTTGAAGCGTTTCCACATTCAATGATTTCAAATTATTTGGAAATTTATATACATACCGATGGAATCCCGGGAAAAAATGTTGCGTGAATCGCATAAAGTTACGCATAGCGAAATCTGAGGTAGATGAGGCCATTACGAACAAAAGTTGCAAATAAACATTAGGGATATTGTTAATAATTT
>JAPYZT010003682.1:0-16721 GCA_030522965.1 Tryphoninae sp. A BG-2022a
AAATTGAGGGCATATTCGTGGGGGTCCATACTACCTAGGAAAAAATTGGCTAAACGCTGGGCTCTCAGAATAAATCGAATGTCTATTCCGACTGGACTATCTCGTCTAGACGCGCGACAGATGACGTTAGTGATGAGACGAGATAAAACAACGAACGAGAAACAACAGAACTGTAACATTCGCATCCCTTATCACTATAACGGAGTTATCACTGTTATTATTTCGGATATTATCAATGTTCTAGGATCGATTTGTTCCCGGGATTGCATCCTCAGCAAAATCTTCCGGTGATTTTCGAATGTTCTGAAAATAATTGATGTCAAGAAAGTTGGAGGGAGAATATTTTTTGATGAATTTTTAAACATCTCGGTGGGATTATGATCGTCCGATAAGATAGGCGATCTCGTTCTTGTGACGTATTTTACGGTGATCGATCGACTCGCGTTGCGGTTTGTTGTGATTTCGCCGCAGCGTCGAGCGTATTTTGTATCAATGTGTGTTCATGCTCTTTCGTCGTGCAAAATATATTTCAGCACCTTGGCATGGACTCCCGTCGCGGGCGTCGAATTGATTATTGAACAAACAAGCGTGTTACACATGTATGTATATAGATATATATATATATATATATATATATATATATATATATGTATATATTGCTTCAGTGTTCTACCGTGGCTCTCTTGCCACCCAACAACGTTGAATATATACGGCACGAGCCAGCGGAGGAGAGGAGCAAAGGGTCGCGACGAATCGACCGAGCGAGGCGCCCACGGCCTCCACCCTCTGGCCAATCTATCTCTCTCTTCCACCCGCGCTATCTCTCACTGGTCTCTCTTTCTCTCTGTATCGAAGTTGCACCGCTTGATTTCGACGTAGCGCTCGCCCGAAATAATCTCGAAATATGTCGGCTTCTCGCTACCGCGCGTTTTCCATTTGCTTCTTTCGACGAGAAACAAGACGAAGGACGAAAGTAAAGAGTTTTCTGAACACACGACCGTGAAAAACGCGTCTACGTCTAGAATCGCGAACTATCGTTCACGATTTTTTCCAATTCGTCGATCGATGAAAGAATAACAAAATTTATTAATTTTTTCTCTGTTTATCCAACAAATTGTGTTAAAGCGTGGATAAAAAAATGATATTCTTTTTGCGTGAGGAAATATCTATTGTCCCAAATTGTCCACGAAGAGATGAAAAAAACGTGAAATTTTGCTTTTCCTAATACTTCTTTCTTATCGAGGACGTTCAATAGCTAATAACAAACCGATATATTATTTTGTACATGGACTCAGTAACTACCTCAAACCTGCAATATATACGTACAAGACCTCGAAATATCGATTAAGCCCCATTTCGTTTTAATCGAAGAGGCAAGTTTCGATATATACGCGAACTATATACGAACGCCAACTATCAACACAACTTCGCGGTTTTACCCGCGAGCAACCGAAAATATGACGCATACATATATATATATATATATATATATATATATATGTATATATATATATGTATTCGTACGTGTTTGCGTATGCATATGAAGCTTGCGGTACGAGCGACGATGAAGACGCGGCGAGGCTCGAGTCACCGGGGTGGGCAAAGAGTAGCGCTATACCACAAGCTCGTCGTCGTCGTCGTCGTCGTCGTCGTCGTCGTCGTCGTCGTCGTCGTCGTCGTCGTCGTCGTCGTCGTCGTCGTCGGGAAACGTTGCATGCAGCACCGGCAACAGCAGCGGAGAGAACACACATTCACGGTCCCACGACGAGTGACTTACGGCGACGGACTATTTACGAATGCAACACACAAGTCCTATTTTTGGTCGAACCGAGGTTGTGCTTGGCTACTCGAGAATCATTTCGGGTGTGTTCTCGCGTGAAGAGCTTTACCAATCTACATCTATATATCAACGTTCAAACGCATACATCGCTGATGATATCGAAATTGCAATTTTCCCACATTTCATTATACGAATAAATTGCATGTAACGCGTGGGAGAGTGGGGGAGGGAGGGGGAGGGAGGGGGAGAACGCGAAAGGACAAGAGATAACGGACGTGCAACGATAAAGAGGTGATCGGCGTGTTGTTAAATCCGAAATACATGATACACACATAAATGGGTATACGTGCGTATATTAAATACCGATTGAATTAATTGTCAGAGGCAAAACTGGCTGGAATTAAATGCGATTGAACACGCTGGAAACGATATAATTTCCGTATACGACCGCTAATTCTGTTGCTACTGGACTCGGATTATATATACATATATTTATGTGTATGTAAGAGATAGGTATAGTCAGAGTGGTTGACGACGATGGAACGAGGTTTCACGCTTCGCACGCCGTTGACGAAGGGTTAAGCGCAACGGGCACCTTCACACGGGACGACGACGTCCGGGCTCTCTCTCTCTTCCAGCGCACCTCCATCGCGAGCAGCGACAGCAGCGGCAGTGGCACACAGCGCACAGGGAGAAGGTATCGATTCCGCCCTCAGCACCACGGCCTTCCTAACACGCCACTCTCAAACGCGTAGTGGCGTCCCGAGGCGCACCACGCGCCTCGTCTCTCCTCGAGGGTGGATCGGCACCAGCAGCAGCACCACCAGCGAGAGCTTTTGCATCAGATTACCTCGTTTCCCCGCTCTTCGTCGTGGGGGGATTGCACTCGTGCGTCGGTGTGCGGCGCACAACGGGGTAGAAACGGAGAGGAGCAACGCGCCAGTTAGTCGCTTGAGAAAGAAAAAGACGGAAGAGAGAGGGGAGAGAGAGAGAGAGAGAGAGAGAGAGAGAGAGAGAGAGAGAGAGAGGGAGAGAGAGAGAGAGAGAGAGAGAGAGAGAGGGCTACGAACTTTGGCCGAGGCAACTTCTCGTCCTCAACGTCTAACCGGAAGCGGACTTGGAAATTCCCTCGAAGGCATACACAACTCCCAGCGGCTCGGGTCACCGAAACAAACTTGAGGCAACGAGTACGGAAGGCTCTCTATGGCGAATGTTGCTCTTCTATATAGAATCTTAATCCCTTCCACTTTCTCCTTATCGTTTCTATACGCACGTATCAAAGGGTCGAATCCTTTGGGCAACGGGTTCATCTCGATATTCGTACGATGCACAATTTCATTCGAGTTGAGCTTTCAATGGCGCTCGAAGATTGAGAGAAAATTTTGGTCTCGGGTTATTTGATTTTATTTCATCGTATCGAATTAAACGATAATAATTTTTTTTATGACAAGTTGTAATTTGTTTCGATCGATTGAACGTAATTTGCAAAAACTGTTTTCATTACAAAATGATTGAGCGATCGGATTTAATATTAATGAAATTATTTATCAATATAAAATTTCTATATAGAATTTTAAATCTTTCCACGTTCTCCTTATCGTTTCTATACGCACGTCTCATAGGGCCGAATACTTTGGGCAACGAATTCATCTCGATATTCGTACGATGCACAATTTGATTCAAGTTGAGCTTTCAATGGGACTCAAATATTTGGCGAAATTGTGGTCCCTGGCTATTTGATTTTATTTCATCGTATCGAATTAAACGATTCGACTTTTTTTTATGACAACGAGTTACATTTTGCTTCCATCGATTGAACATAATTTGCAAAAACTGTTTTTATTCCAAACTGAATAAACGATCGATGTAATAACATTCATGGAATTATTTATTAATAAAATTATTATTTTATGAATGAGATTAATGAAATTATTTACCAAAAATAATGCGGATCGTATAAATCGATCGGATTTATCGAACGGTTTCAATGATTCTACCGGCTGAGGTTATTACAGATTGAACGATAGAGAGAATCTCCCGGGGCTATAGTATCGCGGTATTGCGGAACAACGCAACTGTGCGTGTGTTTTGCTAATTAGCGCGAGGCAGTGCCAAGCACATTGCGCTCTCCCCCTCTCTCGCTCTCTTTCTTTTCTTTAGTCACAAACGCGTTATATACACACTGCTAAGGCTTCCGGAATACATTTGATCGATAATACCGTATCGCTTCGTGGCTCGTGTAGATATATGTGTTTCAGTGAGAACAGCCGTATAATAAAGCGGTATATATTGTACGTGTGTATGTGTGCATGATATAGTTACCGAGTTCAGCTCGAAACGTACCTCTCTTTCTTTCTCGTTTCTATCGGCTAAACGACTATAGTCAGCACAAAACGCGAAACACCAGAGAGTTCTTAACGGTTTCGACCCAGGAGAGCCAACAACCTTTATCCAAATCATAAATACCGTACATCCTCAATAAAATCCTCTATCGAAATTTCAACACTCGAGAACAAATTCTAATTTATTCCTTCGAACAAATTCAATGAATTTTCATTCGTATTATACGAAATACATTTAATAGTTTATAATTCTCGACAAATCAAATCTCCATAAATCCATTATTCCCAGTGAAAGTCTTTCCCGCGGAGTCCATTTGTATCCGTATGAAAAAAAAAAGAAAGAAAAAAAAATCGAGCTATCAAGTACTCGATGTAAATCCAACAATGAGAGTGGATTAAAAAAACAATGCGATTATTATTTGTTCGGCTCTCGAAATTTTCGTGTGAACCGAAGTATATATCGCGCGGTATTAAAAATAGACGTACACGCGAGTCGTGCCAATTTAGGATAATCAGTTTTTCATTATTTCATCATGAACGTTGTAAGCTTTGAATAATGAAGCGTGACGCGATGTACATTTTGCAAAGTACGGATTGCTCGAGCGGGGCAAGGTGAACACGATGGGCAGGGGGGGGGGCGGCTGGAGTATATGTGTATGGGCGGGCAATGAGGCCAACAGTGTGGCGAACGCGTGTAATTCGACGACCGGACGCGAACCCGATGGGTACGTGGATATGTACATATACGTACATATATATATATATATATATATATATATATATATAAATGTGCCTATATTGTACGTATTTTATATACATGTGTACAATCGGCGCGCGAAACTAGAGAGCAGAGAGGGATAAGGCTATATATGCATATATATGTGTGTAAGGGAGGAAGGAGGAGGAAGGGGGGTGGGGGGTCTATATGTGCATGTATATGAGAAGGACGAAGCGCGGGTGCCTCTCCGAAGTCCAACGGACATATACTCACACCCACCCCTCGCACGCCTCCACCTTCGGCCTTTCTATCGATCCGCGGCGAGACAGAGAGAGCTTTTACACGCCCTCGTCCCCGTCGTGCTTTTGCTCTCCTCTGCCGTTGAATCGCACACAGCCACCATCTCCTCCCTGATGATATATATATATGTATATCTATATATATATATGTATGCATGAAACACCAAAGTGTATGAAGAAATAATGAAAATATGTGTTTCGCGTGTAACTACCAAGAATCGATTAGTTAATTATTTCACTTTACGATCGCGACGTCGAGTAGTGAAAATGCACGTTTGGCAAAACTTTATCGCAGCTCGATGGTGACTGTGTTCTGCGGTACAGGTTTATGTCGGAAGGCAACGTGAATCATCGCGTTTGAGTAGAACGTTCCGGATGCAATTGTTGCGAAGCAATTGTATCGACAGGTTCTTACCTTTGGGAAGGACACTTCGATAATGTATTTATGAGCAATCGATGGTTGGAAGTATTGGAAATGAGAGGAATTCGGTGGGACGCAACTTCTTCCATCTGATCTTTGTCCCAACTCGTCCAAACGTACACGGTGATCGGCGATGAAAATATTCGAAATTAGTAACAGTTGGAACCGGGCGGGGGCAGCACTGGGAGAGATACACAGCGCCACACCGTGGGAGTTTGTGTAATTAAAATGTACACACGCGTAGATAAGATTGTCTCTCCCTATTAACGCGATTACACGTATTGCTTGGCCAACAAATATTTGCGTTATCAACAAATGAACATATATATTTATTTATTGGAAAAAAATGCAACTTCTTTTTTGCCCATGCGATTGTCCGTGTGTGTGTGTGTGTGTGTGTGTGTTCACCCAATGAAAATCCTCACGTCTAGGTGAATCGAGAGCCGACTGCTCGAGCTCTCGGCGCGTAACGGAGAATGTCTCCCTTTTTCCTCGTAAAAGAGCGAAAGGAGGAAAAAAAGCGACTATCGCGAGAGACCACGTGACCAAGGAGAAGATGAGGAAACTGTGCGATAGCACGGGCGAAGTTCTTTTTTTACGATTTTCCGCCGGGACTTCGAAGGAAAATGTATACGCGTGCTAAAAAAAAAAAGATGAAGGAGAGAGAAATCCTGTGAGACGAAAGACTGCCCGAGAGAGATCTTGGTGACCTGGAGGATTTTTTTTCTCTCCTTTTTTTTTTTTTTTTTTTAGCACTCGACTGTGTGAAAGGAACAAGGAGGTGGCGTAGCGCGTCCCGTCGACTTGCACTTTAACGCCCCTGCGCGCTTCTTCGTGCACTGCGGAGAGCTAGAGGGAAGGTCGAGGGGGCGACCCGCGCGGAGATTGATCCTTTCGCGGCTGCTGCCGCCTCCTCTGCTGCTCTCCTTCAGCCCTACTCGGACGGATTTTCACGGATTCATCTCGGAGCAAAGACGTATTATCTGTTATATATCGGGTTGATCACCGCGACCTGATTCGTTTCGTGGACGATGATCCCTGTCTGGGATACGTCGAGCAACGAATAAAATATTGCGCAAAATTATCTCGTAATGTTTTCGAGCATCGACCAAATTTTATCTACGATCACTCAGCTAGAAAACTTCGTTCATCGTCGAAAATGAGAGAATACCAAGAAATCGTACAAGTTTTAATTCGTACTTAATTGTCTTTGCGTAAATTTCACTAATATTAAAATATCGATACGATAAGCGTCATTGCTTCCGTTGAAATATCCTTCACGATCGTATAATCTCGTATATTTATCACAAAAATCATTAAAATCAATCAAACATCACGATCCAAGAGTCAACAAAATTTCCAATTCGAATTATTCTCGCATACGTTAGAAAATCGTTATAAATCGTTTTTCATAACGACAAGCTAAAGTTGAAAATTCCCCGTGTCTCCAAATATGTATATAGACATAGTCTGTTATAATACAAAACTCGTATCGGCCTCAAAGTAGAAGGTAAACGTAGAGACGACGATGACGATGGAGGGATTCACACTATTTCTTCGTCAATGTCGAAAAATCGAGGTCACGTCTCGATAAATTGGAAACTCTACGACCGAATCTTTTTAGTAATCGTGAATACAAAAGCAAGAAAGAAACGTCAATATACATACGATATATATGCATTGGAGTTAAAGAAAGCTGAATAAAAAGTGGCGTCGCTTTCGTGCTCTCCCGCTCAACGTATACACGTATCAACGTGTGCGTTGCATGCGTGCATGCGTAGAAAAATACAGATATAGTTATAATGTTAAGGAGATATGTATATTTATACTATATATTGCACTATTATGTGGGGAACGGAGCAATGTGCCGTTGGAACGAGTGTGCGATATATTTCTCCCCCCACCCTCCCCGCCCCCTTTCTACGTACGTATATATATATATATATATATATATATATATATATATATATATCGCGATGTCTTCATGATCGGCCGAGAGCAGGAGCATCGGGCTCGACGAGCGGAGAGCACATACTGTAAACCTCCTACTACCACCAGTACACGTGCAAGTCACGAATAGCGATTATTTCGGACGTCCTCCGCACGAGCGATCCCCGTCACGCGGCTAAATATAACATCGGCAACGCGAACTTGCGGACGTGCGGGGCGTGTATTAGGTTGACGCAGAGCGAGCGAGACGAGGTATAAGAGTGACGATACCGAATACCGCGAAAATGAGCGAGACGGGAAGTTCGTAACAGACGGGAGAGTGGACAGAGGAGAAGTATCGAAACGGTTTGCGGAATCCCGCAAGTTTACTCCAATCTGGCAAATTGGGCTCGTAATCGCGACTACGATTGAAACATAATCGATCTATCAATGGTGATTTAATTTTTTTCATAAATTTAACAAAATAGATTTTTTACAGAAGGAATTTCTAATCTGCGACGTTGAAATTATCGAATTAATTAATTAATTAATCGCACGAGTTGTTTTTTTCCTTTTTTTATTATATTTTTCCATCGATGTTCAATTAATATTTCTCTCGCGATCGATTATTGTTATATGACATACGGCGCAGCACCTTTTCTTCTTTATCTCTGTAATTTTTTTTGTTCCGTCTTAGATGTGCACCTATATGGGGACCAGAGCTGGGTCGTTTTAGCCGGTCGCTCCTTAGAACGTTGTGTCGCGGGCGTCAGCGGTATCGGTCAGTCAAGGCTCACAACTTTCTATAAGCGCGCTTCCATTATCGATCCGTTGCCGAGAGAGGAATGGAAAACAAAGAAGGCCGCGCGTGGGTCTTCGTTCTCTCGGACGGCCTAAAAGTAACCGGCCGCGCATGCCACTGTCTTAATTGTCGGAGCCGATACGTTTTATTGACGTTATGTACACGTCGAAAGTATCTTCCGAGGACTTGTTCGCGATTCCATCGGTAAATTTCTTATCAAATCTATCCATTTCACCGTCGCGTTCGAAATTCTTTAATCTTCCTTCGATAAGAAACAAATTCCATCGACACAAAGAAATGAAACAACGAAAAAGTCGAAATATCAAGACATTCCCAAGTTAGTGTTCCATCTCTTTGTAGCAGCGAACGATGGAAAATAGCGCGAGCTATTTGATAAGTAATCGAAGCAAAATCTTCGCACGTCGATTGTTTCCTCGGTAAGAAAATCTCGCGCTTGAGAGACCCCAATATCGTTTCTCAAGCTCTCGTTTTCGCTGTCTCGAACGGGAGAGAGAGAGCGCCTCGTCGAAGAGGACTCCACGCAAGACACCGATTTCCGCGAGGCAAAAGCTACGCCGGATCGTTGCGGTATAATCAAGATGTATAAATAATTTCGACGTGCTCGCGGCCATGAAGCCACTCAGCGTCGGCGCCGTGGCACATTACTCCTCGCGAACACTCGGAGAGGCTTACTCTCCTTTCTCAATAAACTCTTTTACCCTCTAACCCTCTCTCACCCTTCCTCGATTTCTCTCCAACACCTTCGCTAGTTAATTCTTTGACATTGATAATTTTTCTGTCTGTTTAAGATTGTTTTTTCCTTGTCCTAGACTAAATCGACTTGTGGTCAAAGGATTGTACAGCATGGAGTAATGCATACAGTGTGGGCATTGCTCTGGACTCGGATAGTTTAAACCTCGGTTATAACGCTTCGTACACAGCGAACCGGTCATTAGTGCAACGGAACCGATGCGCCGGACTCGGAGACGACGGGGAATGTCCGTATGGTCTATAGATAGAGAAATATATATATATATATATATATATATATATATATGTGTGTGTGTGTGTGTATATATAAGAGTTCTTATAGCGGGGAAGTCAACGGCAGTGGCTTTGCTTGCCCCTGTTATCGGTATAACGTATACCGGCCGTTAGAATGCCGTTAGACGGAGGCCGATCCATTGTCGGGCGGAGAAGCCTCCAGCGAGAGAACCGCGGCAGTACCAGCAGCGGCAGAATTGCACATGCACTAACGGCGAGGCTGCTGGTGCTGCTATGCCCGCGCACGCCGTCGCCGGAAGCACGGCCTCGCGACTTAACCGGTCGGGGGACCCCTCGCGGCCACAAATTAATTCCATCATCATCGACGAACCGTGTGTACAGTACTATGTAAACATACCTGTATATTACATATGTATATAGAGATACCTATATACGTAAGATAGTCGCATACTAACATCTTCGAGAGATAGTCCTGGGACTCTAATGTATGCGTTTCCCCATCTCCTCGAGACTGGAGAGTCTCTCGATCCAATCTTCGTCATATAATGTAATCTACATGGCGTTAGTGCGAATGTTTATCAATATCATCCTCCTTGTCTCGTGTGATTAATCCGGCTTTACATACAACGATCAACGACTATCGATCTTATTGAATAATCAAGATATTAAAAAAATTATTTATACAATTTTAATTATTAATAAAGAACGTTCAATAATTTACACTATTTTGTACCCTCGTCAGGAAAATAAAAATTGATTTTTATATTAATTTCTTGATATAGTCTGATCAATTATTTTACAGACAAAACTTGTTTTTAATTATTTATTCGTTGTTAGATTTACTTTTTACATTTGTATACGTTAAGGTGGGCCAACGAATTTTCCTTATCCTTTTCCTTGTAAGTACCCGCGGAGGTTAAAGCTTCTTACACCGTACGACAGTCGATGTAACAAAGGTTTAACGATAATATTATCATATACACAATGTAGGCGCCCGCCGCGGACTCTCTCTCTCTCTCTCGCTCTACCGCTTTTATATGATAATTCGATTATGTCTCAAAGACGTGTACTTATAGACGCTCCCCGGAGATATAGATTAGATTAGATGGAACCGCACTTACGTCGGGTTCAATCCAATTATAAAGTGGCTAGAAGCATGGAAGACACGAGGCAAAATCGTACGTAGTAAGCACCTATGTGCACTACAATCGGTGATAACGAATTATCTACATATCCGATGTTGCACGTGTCACTGTGGTATGCGAGCCAGCGAGTATTGACGTAAGATTTGGGACGTTTAATTATATACACGTATCGCGATAAATCGATGTATTTAATAAAAATCGATCTTGGCGATAGTTCTCAAATTAAACTCGTCGATTTAAATTTTTAGGATTTTGACAAAGAATTAAAAATCTAAACTGAGGTTCAATAACATGATTTCTTTCTGACGATACTTTTCAAATTGAACGCAACTTCGTCGATCTAAATTTTTAGGATTTTGATAAAGAAATTTAAAATCTAATCCGAATCTCGACGATATGTTTTTTTATGATACTTTGCAAATTAAACGAAATTTCGTTGATTTAAATTCTAAGGATTTTGACAAAGAAATAAAAAATCTAAACCGAATCTCCACGATATGTTTTTTTTTTATGATACTTTGCAAATTAAACGAAATTTCATCGATTTAAATTCTTACGATTTTGACAAAGAAATTAAAAATCTAATCCGAGTCTGCGGACGATATGTTTTTTTGTTTGTATTAGAATCGATCTATTCGATTAGTATATGAACGTACCATCATTCCAGGTGATCTGTAGTCGCGCGATTGGCGAGATAGAGACTGGGCTCCTCACAGGGCCGGCCTGGTTCGGGCCTGATAAGGGCCCTCCGACCGAGGGGATCTCATCATCCACCTCACCAACCACTCTTTCTCGTTCGTCCCCTCGAATAATTCACACCACTTTCAGAGCCACGTCTCCCTCAACGCGCCTCGTCAATATCCCTTTTCCACCTACGTAATAACTTCTCGTCCTCTTCTCCTTGTTTTATTTTGTTTCCTACGTTATCAACCCCCCCCCCCCCCCACCCCCCCCACCCCTGTTTCACGACACGAAAATCATCCACAACGATTCACCCCGATATCTCGAGATCAACGAAACTTGAACGTCATTTTCTCCAGGTTCACTCACGATTGACTCGCAGCACCTTTCACGTATCGAATTACGAAATTCACATCGAAACGAAAGTCCTTGCGAGTGTCTCATAGTCGACGCGTTTTTTCATCTCCATCATCGAATATTTGTTCTTTCTCAATTTTCTTTTATTTTTATTGTCACTCGTACAATCTCTGTTTCTATCACTTTGCAAACGTAATCCCGATTTTCGTGCGAAAGGTCGATGCACCGAGTTCACACGACGCTCTAGTAAAATTCAAACGCGACGATATGGAACGCGCGTTTCGCGTTCTCTCTATCCGTCTCTGTCCAGGCTTTCGTTCGTCCAACGAATCGAAATCGTCACTCGCACGCATCCGCGACTCTTGAACTTCGATCCCTCGGCGCGTACATCCAAAATTTAGATATATTTTCAAAACTCGTTAAAAACAATCGATGCTTTTTTTTTTGTTCATCGTCGGTTATTATTGAACGCGAGGAATTTTTGATCGCGATTTTTGGATCCTCCCTAGCTCCTTGCTCTGGCGTGGATCGCGCGTGGCGATTTCCTCGATGCGTGAGACCGATAACGCGCGCCTCGTTTACGAGAGAGTCGATAACGCTCGGTCAACCTCGCCGCATTGACGAGTAGATGCGCACAGATACGGATGTTTATATGTATTACAAAATGCCGACCGTACTCTCACGATGTACAGATTCGCGTGTGTTTCGTAGCAACGCTCGACGTTCCATGAAGTATACGTCACGCAATCTCTGTGCGTTTGACGTTCGTTGCACGAGCGTTCCACCGATCAACCAGAGATTTATTTATTTTTTATTATTTGTTATTTTCGTTGTTACTTTTATATCTCTTTACTCTTGTTTAATCGTTCCTCGCACTAGGAATACAGAGACAACAAAATATCGGAGCTTTCCTAGTCACGTTACATTCGACGACGACGAATCAACGCTTGTAAACAGATTTACCGGCGTTTTTATTTTTGTTATATTCTCATTTTTTGTATTATTATTAGAACAATGACTCGTGGCGTCGAATCTTTATAGAATTTTTCGTACGACAATCTTTAGACAGCGAGGTTTACCTTGGAACGAAAGGGTATGGAAGATTTGAATGAAAAATTGGGAAAGTTGGATCGATGTAATGGACTGTGATAGAGACGAGATTTGACTATAGATTGTCGTGGAGAAAGCAACTATAGCTCGTCTGGAACGACAATTTTCCTCTCGTAAATTGTCAACAGGTGGTTTGCAACGGTCGTACGTACTCGCAAGCGTTTCGTCGCAAGCTCTCTCTTCCTCTCGTTCCGTTCTACGAGAATGTGTCTCGTTTTTTCTTTCGCTTTATTATTTTTCTATTCTCTCATTCACACCCGCATTATTTCTCCCCGTGTCTTCGAGAACTCGACGTAATAGCGAGAAAAGTCTTGGAGACCGAGTCCGTGACACTACCGTACGCTGTCACTGACAAAAGTCCACGAATTTTTTCGCGATCAGCTGATCGTCGATTCTTATTATTTTGTCCAGCGACGTCACGCGATTCGCATTATTTTTGTTACAATCCTCGATAATCACAGGGAATCACTGTCGGAAAATCGTTCTATTTTTTCTACGCTTCTCTTATTTCCCAAAAAAAAAAAAAAAAAAATTTCTTCATTTCTTTCGTTTTTGAAAATACGTTTATTCACTCGTCGATGTTTGAATAGAATTCGCACGAGATTTTTAGCACTGTACTTCGTCCCAAATAATCGTCTCGGTGCACGAGCAACGATGATTTTATTTATCTTGTTTTTCTTTTTGAATTTTCGCAATTTTTGTCACCGTAAATTCTTGAACCGTCGAAAAATGTAGATTTGAATTTTGCAACCTGCGTTTTCAATGACGATCACAAATCACATACGAAGCACAAAAACTCGCAGGTCTGACGGAGCGAACTCGGCACGCGACCGTTCGCGTATTTCTCTCGCGATCGTACTGTATTTACGCTCTGGCTCTTCGCTGCTGCTGCTGTTCACGTTGCGTTCCCTCTCGCTCTCTCTCTCTCTCTCTCTCCCCCTCTCTTGCTGTCTCTTGTTCTCTCGCTCTCTCGCGTTATTTCGTCTATCCGCCCGTTGCTCGATCTCTCGAGGCTGGCGAGTCTGACATACCCGAGATCATAGACTTCTCCTTCTCGCGTACGAAAGCGTATTATCGAATCACAAGCGTATCAGGCCCGAGGTATATAAAGACGTATCATTTCTTTCTCGTCGTAAATCGGGAGAGAGAGAGCGTGGCAAGGGTACGCATAACCGCGTGTTACCAGCGTTGTATCATATTCTTTCAATCATTATCTCTCTCTCTCTCTCTCTCTCCTTCTCTCTGTCTCTGTCTTACTTTCTCGAGAAGCCCGTGTGTCACAGACGACTCGCCTTATTGCCCGAGCTTATCTCTCTTATCATTCGACGAAAACTGTCCCCTCGTATTCTTCTTTCGCTCACGAAACGCCGTTCCAATATTTCTTTTCGTTTATTTATTCTCCTTGTTTCGTACAAGAATCTGCCATACCCACACACACACACACAGGAGGACAACACAGATGGACGAAGGTTTGAGTGAATTTTTGAAAAAATGAATTTCTTTAAATTACGTGATGATTTTTTTTTTTTTCATACGTTGCGTATATCACATAACGGACTGGCTGTGAGATAAGGAAGTCAGATAGAGAGTGTGTATGTGTGTGTACGACGAGACGAAGAGGGTTACAGAGACACGGCGACGACGACGACGACGATGACGACGACGACGAAGGTGCGGTGTGTTCGCCCTGTCGAAGTCCGCGAGCGATTGACTCCCGCGCGCGCGTCCCGGCTCACGGCCGTGGCACGCGTGTGAGAGGGAACACAATATGGGTGGGGAGGGCGCGTCGCGGTGTCCACGGATTCTCGCGGTAGGGAGTATACCAAAGTGGGTGGAGAGGGAGGTGGATTGCGCGGCGGCAGCGGCTGAGGGGAGGGAGGAGAGAGCCACCGAACACAGCGAGGGCACGCGAGAGGGAGAGGATGATGGCGCGTGCCACTACACGCTCTGGCAGGTGGAGTGCGCGTGCCCAGGAATCTTCGCTCTCTCTCCTTCTATATATATTCTTCTCTCTCGCGCTCTCTACCTCTCCGATCTTCTCCTCTCTGTCGTTTCACCTCGCAGCTTCCACTCCCTTGTATAACTCTCCTCTCTCTCTCTCTCTCTCTCTCTCTCCTTCTCGCTGGTTTTCTCTCGCCACCCTGTATACGCGAACTTCCAATGTCGATGGCCACACCGACCACCCGCAAATAATACTGAACAAACACACGGACGGACCGACAGAACGAAGCGGGAGAAAACAAATCGCACGGAAACTCTGGCTCCAATCTTGGCGAGTTCCTTTTAACGTATTTCACGAATTCGTACGATCCTTTTTTTAAAAAAATGATCTTTTCTTGTTGTTCTTCGAGTCCTTTCGATTACTATGTTCTTCCTTTTTTCGTTTTTAGCTCGTAGCATTCTCCTTACTTTGTTTTTCGTTTTATTCTCGCAACGGTTTATTTTCCGTGCCGCAAGCACGACCCTGGTTCATGCCTTATCAACGATTGACGATTATGTTCCTCACTACGAGCTCCGTTTTGTGAGAATGCCTCGGTGTTTATACGTGATCGTGTGTACACACAGCCGAGAGTTCGGAGTCCAGATAACGCGCGAATGTGAACGTTACTACCAAGCCCGCGTATCCAAATGCGCGAGTGTATGCGTTTACGTTCTCGATGTTCAGCTGGAGACGAATTAACGAGCGTATAATGTGGATTATGATGATGACGCTCGATCGAAAACTTTCGATCTTACGGCGGGCTTCGTTTCGCCGATTTGCATACGTTTGAATCTGCTTATATTGGCTCGAATCGAATTCACCGAGATTGATATTTAAGTTCTTTTCTTTTGTTCGCGGAACGAGAGTCAACTTTTAGAACGATGATAAATCGAACGAATGCTCTTATGCTTGTCCGCGTGCGCGTGTGTTTCTGTATATATGTATAGAGAGAGAGAGAGAGCGCGCGCGATAAGAAAACTGGTAGTCGACTGGAGAACTCACGGTTGTTGCATTTCGCGCATATAATGTTTACGCCGAACTCGCTCGTTCTCTCTCTCTTTCTCTCTCTCGCTAAATTATTCTCGTAGCACGATAAGAGCCGCGAACGGCAGACATGATAACGGGCTACGCTGTGTTTGTCGCCGTGTCGACTTCGCCGTCTCAATTATTCGTCGAATCATCTTTTCAGTATTTCGCTCAGACGATGATTATTATTATTGTAATTATATGTAAATATAATTGAAATGAAAGCCGCGCTCTTGTATTGGTTGTTGATCCAAATTGTAAAAATATACGTTCACTCCAGGAAGACGACGACGATAACGAAGACAATAATTGAAAGAATGAACAAAAAAAAAACACGGCTGAACGGCTCTCTTGGAGAATCGATTAAAGATTTGTTTCCCGAAATTGTTTAATCGCGAAGTCTCGTTTCCTCGTTGTCTTTTTTTCCCCTCTTCTATCGTTTCACCAAGGTCTCTGTGTCTTTCTTCGTGTGTGTTCGCGCACTGACACTTCTCACGATCCGCGAATTCGATTACCGGTGAGATATCGAAGCTGACATTTTCTTCGTTTGGACGAAGAATCAACGCTCCCGCGACTCAGTGCCGACTGCATTTTTTTCTTCCTGTCGCACGATTTTTCCTCTCCTATTTACGTTTTTTATTTATTTTTTATTTTCTTATTATTTTCTATCGAGTTGAAGCTTGCGACGTTGTTAACAATCGTAATGTAATAATCGACGTAAATGCGTAGCCCGTTTACGTACGTCCTGATATACGGTCTCGTTTCCTCGCTATCAGCTGTCACGCGGCGCACGTGGTCGTTCGGCACAGGCGGCCGTGGGAACAGAGTGGGGGGAATATATACGTGTGTGTATCGCGTGTTATGTATGCCTGTAGATGTCGTTACCGTGTATATGTATGTGTGTCGGGTTAGAGAGGGAGGTAGGAGAAACGACACTCCACCCTGGCACGACGATCCTGACGCCTCGAGGAGTCGTCAGCCACTGACTCGATGGCGGCACGAAACGACTAGCCTCGCGTCGACTCGTCCCGCCTCGGTATGTCTCGACTCGCCTCGTTCAATCCCAACTATATACCTACAATCTGCTATTATATATATGTATATATACACACACATATACATATA
>JAPYZT010003683.1:0-12659 GCA_030522965.1 Tryphoninae sp. A BG-2022a
AATATTTTGGAAGATTAAGAAAGCAGTAGATGGAATGATTAATATTTTCGGTTTTTGATGGAATGAGATTTCTGTAAATATAAATTTACAGCAGGCAAGCTTTCCAGGACCCAATTCCACAAGAGGAACCACAGCTGTGTCAGCTTTTGGATCTCCGGTGATCGGATCGACGCAGAGACAATCCGATTGTTCTCCCATCATACACTGAAGAGGATCGTAAAGACCATAATCGTTACAACGTGCTGTAAGAGTCACGTCGATAAAAGTTGGATCAACTGTCCTCAATGCCTTCCAATTATTCAAGGAGCATCCTTTAAGAATTAAGAAAAAACACTCGTTATTCGTGACAACAAATTTTGTCAAATTGTACAACCGAGATTTTATTTTTACCACATGTCATCTCATGTTCGTCCGAAGGATTCAGAAATGGCATGTCTCCGAATATTCGATCGCCATCGGGGGAAATGCAATAACATCTGTAAATAAAACCACAGGATTAATCAAAATAGAAAATCACACACAATCATGAAAATCTTGGATAACATTTTTTTTAACAAAACAAGTCTTTATGAATTTTTTCAGAAGTTTGGTCCGAGTGTTATCAGACAAGTTAACACTGTTTATGAGTATACATTTATGATGCATTTTAATTACATGGATCCTGGAATGCAATGCACCGGTGCGAATTCCCCGTCGTCGCCACATTTTGGTCTGACTTCCGTCATTCCCACCGTACCGAGTTCTCTTCTGTTATCATAGTCAGCCTGAGCCTGCAGGCATTTTGTTTCCACTGTAAATGATGACATTTATATTATGAAATAAATCCATCGATTAAATTGATTGAAATAGTCAATATGACTTTTTTTTATTGGTGATGGTTAAGAAATTTGTAGAAAACTCACTTGGCTGGCACGTAGCTGGACCATTTGTATTACTGGTACAAGTCAAACCAGGTCCGCACATTGCATTCGGTGGTGGCAATCCTGGTGATCCTCTGACACAAACGTCGTCCAGTTTGAGATACTCCACGCAATATTCACAACAATTGCAAATATCCGGGAATGGTAAAAAAATTCCATTGTGGGTTGAATTTTGTGCGAGACAAGCTTCGCTCAATTTAGGGCATCCTTTTTCCTGGATGTAAGCCTTGTTAAAAAATAATTAGGAAGTTAGTTTTAAAGATCGTCGCTAGAGGTATGGGCAAGTTAAATTTTGCATGAAGAAAACGTATTTTGTTTCTTAAGACAATAATAACTTTTCTTCTGTCACTGTGTAAATCATTACTGTGCAATAATCGTCGTTACAGGTCATATCTATCTCTTCGAAAGCGACGCACTTCATCACCAAGATTGAAATTAAGACGATGTAAGCAAACAACATATTTCCTTCTTATTATAGGCAAATAATAAGAAAGTTAATGAATGTACACAGAATTGGCGACTGATGAAAATCTACAAGCTTGACGTGACTCAATGAGATTATTTATCGACGAAATGATAAGGCTTATCTCGATCCATCGAATGGGAGAGTGATTCAATAAAACGCTCATTCTCGCTAAAGATATAATAGAAGAGAAATACAATATTGAAGAATCCTTCCATTGGAGCGAATAGTTTTGAATGATATAACAATTTTAACAATTATCGATTGAATATTTCTTATCATTTACTTAATGAGACGATAAATTCAATACGAGTAGAGGTAACGTTTGATTTATTCCTCTGAATTTCGACGATACAAAAAACATGTAACGATGCCTAAGTGAACATGAGATTACTTTCCGGTATAAATAACAAGTTAAGATAATTAATACTTCTGCCAAATAATTGTTTTATTATTGGCTGGCATGTCGATGATGTCAACAAGATTAATATGATTTTCCTTTGCCAATTTTTCCAGTTCACGAACATCCCTTATGCCCCATTCAGAATTTTGTGACTTGAGGCTTTCGTTGAATCTGACGTTGCTGTCCGGTGTAATTTTTCCATCTATCGCGTACGCACCATAAGTCACCAAGAGTCCTTGGTTCTTCAGGAGGATACCAGCGTTTGTGAACAAACCGATGGTGCACCGATAAGGTGAGATGTGTATCAAATTAGCGCAGTAAATATAATCGAAACTGTTTTCCTTGTAAGCTCCATTCGCCCATTGTCGACAATCGGTCGCAACATCGATTTTCGACGGTTGTTGAACATTTTCAAGACCAGCTGTGTGAGTCGAAATGCTTTCCAATAATCCAGCTTCGTACTCCGACGGATAAAACGTTACTCGAGGAAAATGAGGAGTAAAATGTGCCAAGTGCTGTCCAGTTCCCGATGCGATCTCGAGAAGTTTCTGATCACGATCGCCACTTATGAATCTCTTCAGAACAGCGAGTATCGGTTCCTTGTTCCGGTCCGCAGCAGGATAGATCAGTTTCTTTGCTGCCATGGTGCTCGTTCTAAATCAAACAAATGGAAATGTTTTCGTTATTTCAAAAATTTGTGAGAAGTATTGAAAATTATTTTCAGAACTTTTTTGTTTTCAAATTGCATTTAAAAATCTGAGATTCTATGTAGGAAAGGTAACAGGTCTATTGAAAAAAAATAGTGTTAATGATTTAATTTTGATGAACTCTGGGACTTGAGATTTATTTCAGTTATGAAACTCGAAATAACAAACACAGCGTCAAAAGATTCTGGCACGAAACTCACCTTTGAGTATCGGTGCAATGAATGATATTTGTACCGCAGGAACTTCCGGTAAAGATTTTCATTAATTCGTAGAGGTTTCAAAGAAAATCCGGGATATGAAAAATAAAACATGAAAAACGATAGAAATTACGTTTTATTTACATCGACTTAGCAACTGACGAAAATCTGATTGTGAGAATCATGTCCGTTTTCTACGTTACATCACAAAGCGCCCATATTCGCAATTGTTTCAAATTCTAACTAAGCAAAGTTCGTGTCGATTTAACTACTATCACTGTCCGAATGTGTCCGTCCTCGTGACTTTTTTTCAGTAATTTTCTTTCCCTTGGCAGCCCCGGGAAGATAAACCGAATGTCCTGTTTTCTTCAGATGATCGAACAGCTTGTTTTTGCTTGTAAATTCGCTCTTGCAAAAAGCGCAACAATGTTCGATGTCCTTGACATCCAAATTCTTTCCATCTTTCTTGCCTTTTTGTGATTTTCCTCCAGTTTCGTTATTCTGAAGTTTCTGCGCTTTTCTTGCCTCCTTTGCCTTTTTTCCCTTTGTCTTTCCAGTGACTAGAGTCTTCTCGGTTTCGACAGATTCCTCGTCATTGGATTTTACCTCTTCTTCCGCCTTTGTAGTATTTTCCAGTACTTTAGGGCCATCCTTTTTCTTCAACAACTCTTCCCGATTTCGTTTTTTTCTTCGTGCCTTTTTTGAAAGACCGGCCTCTAGGTCCAACCTTTCATCGTCACTTGCAATTGCTAAATTTACTTTTTTGACCATTTTCTTTTTTTTCTTCTTCTCTACGGGGCTGGATTCTTCTTCATCGGAGATCAGCTCTTCTGGTGAAGTTTCTGCATTCTCAATGTTATCGTTGGCATTGGAAGCTCCAGGAAATTCGAAACCCGCTAAAGGATCTGTTGCACCATTCTGATTGCTCTTTTTCGTAAATTTTATGGAATTCTCGTCAGAGTCTGAGTTCAACTCATCGCTGGAAGTGTCTCCATTGTCCGGTGACATTTTTTTCGTTGGATTTATTAAGAAATCCTCCATGTCCGGGCCTGTGGCTCCTCCTTCATCTCGCTCTTCCGTTTCTTCATCTTCATCTTCCGAGCGAAATTCCTCGTCCTCTTTAATCATTGAAGTTTTCATGTTTGACAAATTTTCTCTATGTTTTTTGCTGTTTTCATGGTTTGTGAAGGCTTTCTGAGTCTTGAAAACTTTGTTGCAAGCTACACAATACAGATTAGTATCTTCTTCTTCGTCTTCGTCGGAAGAACCGCCAAATTCTGCAGTTAGGTTAGCCTCGATATTTTTCAATTCAGATTCTATATTCGAAAACTTCGACCAGTCAGAAACTTTGTGATTTTTCATTTCTGCCTGTCGTTCGAGCAATTTTTGTCTCTTAAATTCCTGGGCCTTAATCGCATTTTCTCGTGCTTTCTTTGCTAATTTTGAAGCATGAGCAGCAACTCGTTTGTCTCTCTTTCTAACAAAAGCAACGAGATTTCTCACCTGCTCGTTTCTTTCTCGCTTTGCCTTGTCGCGCACCTTCTTATTCTCCTTTTCAACGGCACGTAGAACTCTTCTATTGGGTGTGTCGCGTATGTCGTAAGGATCGAGCCAGGCATAGGATCGTTTCGTGGAGTAACTTTGCCAATAAGCATAAAAGTTATGAACAACGTCCTCGTAAGAACTTTGCGAGTCACCAAAGCCTGGGATTTCCTCGTCGCTGTCGCCTTCCTTGGCAAATTCTAAATCCTCCGCAGCGAGAGTCTCGAAGACTCGACGATAAACCGAATAGAATCCTTTTTCGTCATCGCCCCAGCCGCGATAACAATTTGGAGTAAAATACTGAAAGAGATCAATCGAGTCGTCTTCGTAGTTGTCTCCAATGCCACCTTTGAGTATCGCCTCTCTGTGATTGTCGTACCAAGCGCGCTCGTGAGAATCGCTCAGGACCTCATAGGCTTGCTGTACGAGTTGAAATTGTTCCTTTGCAGCTGCTGAGTTATCGGGATTTTTGTCAGGATGCCATTTCAGGGCTAATTTCCTATAAGCCTTTTTAATCTCCTCGTCGCTGGCGTCGCGTTGAACGCCGAGTACCTCGTAGTGACACTTCATTGTTTTTACTTGTTTCTGTTCAGCCGTTCAATTTTGACACGGTGTGAAAAAAAGCGACTTTTGATTAAATCTATAAATTCTCGATACATAATAACAATCAAGGTTAAGTGTCGATGGAAATTGGTTTTACGAGGTGGCGATAATTTTTTGACACACGGAGCGTTTTGCGAGGTTTTTAGGTTATGGTCAACAAGGAGGTTATGTGCGGGAACAACAAGAGAGTGGCGTGAATATCGATCGACAATGGTAATAATAGAGTTAATTGCAATAGATATTAATTTTTATTTGTACCTTTTATTATTATTTCATTGTTTTATGGTGAATTCGTTTTTTTATCGGAAGACTCGTATACAAAGACAGCAAGGGTGTAACGACTACTGGAGTTCAGTACTCGAGTTGATTCCAGCCGTCTTTGGGTCAGGTGTGTATCAATCGATTTTCTCCTAAATTTCTCATAAATATTTTTTTTCAACTCCAACAATCTTTCAAGTTCCCTATTAGATGTTCACTAAAATGTTAATGAACGTCGCTGTATCATTAACTAAATTTTGTGCCTTCCCTAAAGTTTAGAGATAAGAACAGAAGACGCTTCCTTTGGCGTTGTTTGTTTTCTTTGTACAATTAAAATATTTACGTTGATTGATATCCCTTACGGAAATGTTCCGTAACTATACTATTTTTCATTGCAATTTAAAGATTTGTATTACTTAAATAAAAAATAAAAAATCAACAAGTCCTTGGAGAAAATATTTCCGTACGACTTTCTCGCAACTACTTCGTCTTTTTCGAGTCCTCGACTATCTTCTTACCGACGTTCCAGTAGTAAAGCAACTGTGCGACGATCAGAGCATTCGCTGATGTCGAACAGACGTACATTATTACCATTACTGTGTCACCGGTTTCTTGAATCGAGGTGAAAATTCGCGCCAACGAACCGAAGAACAGCATGAACATAGTCGCAGCAGATAGCTGACCGGTGCTGCCATTCTTGTAGTTTGTGTGCGCCTGCGTTAACTGCAAGTATTGTCATGCGATAAAAATTACCTTTTGTATGGTAATTGAGAGATATGAGCATTATTATCGTAATAGAGTAATGCGTTCTAATTTCAACGACAATATGCAACTAGATGCGAGACAGATAACCGGAATAAGAGGGAATGTATCATAAACAATTTTCGATAACTCATGGAACGGAATGAAAAAAATAATTGTCTTGTTTATTTACCTTGCTTAGGAGAATGATTGGAATATTCAGAGTCTGGCAAGACCAAAGTACTTTCAATGGGATCATGCCGTTTAATACGATTGAAATTAGTGCCACGTATGCTCCCAGAAATCCTGTAGCTTTTGCAGTCTCGTTATTGTAATAAAATACCAGCGTAGCAATTATTAAAGTTTGGATTCCCAAAAATACTCCATCGCCCCAAGCGCTGGAAAATAAAAATGAATACTTTTATTATATTATAATAATAATAAGTATTGTTATCCTTATGTTTTAGTTTAACATTATTATTCAATATTTTAAAGATGTTTTGCTTTACTTCTCAGGTGGATGAATATTATTTGTAGTACATAATTGCACATTATCCTATTTCGTGATTACACAATTTATGTACCTGAATGGAAATCCACTGACAAAGCTGTAAGATACCATCGAGGTGATCGCAAACAAGTCCAGAAGAACGCTGATAACGTTTATGCCCTCGCTGCTCTTGTTCTTTAAAAGTTTCAAGATCTGTGGCACTTTTACTGCAATTGGAACCATAATATTTTAGATTAGATTCTTGTTTACACGAATTTAACTGATTAATTAAATTCAAGATCTTTGTTCATACGTTTGTTTAATTAATCAATGAAATTTGGTTTTTAAATAATTATTATTCTTGTGTATTGTATTCAATTCGTTACATATGTTTGCGTTGCTTAAACATTTGATATTACCGAGAAAGGATCCTGCTATTATACCGAGGCCCAAGGTCTTGCTGAGAGTCGCCTTGAAGCATTCAGCTGGAACATGTATACAGTTATTGTTTCGTGAACACATACAAAAAAATGCAGGTCTAAGAGAACTTTGAAACATGTCCATGTTTCAATAAAATTAGGCGAGAAATTGATTTTGTATTCAAAAAGATTTTTGTAAATTTAATCACAAAATAGTGTAAATAAGCTTGACACGTCCTTGTCTCTAAAATATGTCATACAAAGACGACAGTTTTTTTTTTTTTCATTGAAATTCGATATAATGTACACCAGAAAAATCGATATCATTGCAAATAACCTTCATTAGTTCTCACAAGTCATGATTTTATTTATTTTTTATAATTAAATTATGACGAAATTCTTTAGCAAGTTCGAGAAAATGTTAAAATAATAAAATAACATAAGAATGTCTTTTTATTTTTTAATAATTGAACGAAAATAATAAAGTATGTTTTGAAATTTATCATTTTCCCGCCATCAACGATCGTTGTTTATGGAGCTAGTCAATGAGTGCACGACATACCGGCGCCCATGCAATTAACAAGGAATTAAGATTGATGAAGGAAACTCTTTGATCATTAATGCTTCGCTGTGTCATTTTATCTTACCGTGCAAAAAATTGTAATTGACGAAATACTCCTCCAGACATTTGTGTGTGAAAAGTAACAGTGGCGCTTCGCGTATAAATTGTGCCATATTGCCGGTTTGAGATGTCCTGAAGATGAAATGTTCTGTTAATTGTTTGTTGAGAATAGTTTGAGTTTGCGATAATATATTGCGAGCTGATAAAAAAATCCAAACGCCTTGCTTCGTCGATTGTCACTGCATAACTGCTCGTCGTCGTTCCCGTCGTTCCGACACTTCCAACACTTTCAACACAAGTCGACAAGATTAGTCGTTATGTTCTACCCACCTCTCGGCAAAAATACGAACTATAATAAAACATAATATTCCTCTTCGTATTCTTACATCGTACAGCTTATAATTATCGCATTAAAAAAATACAAAATCTAGTATAGTGAATAATAATGAATTTCGATTTACATTTCTCGCTGGAATTTAATCTTTGACAGTGAAATTTGTTTGATTCATTTTTGTATAGTCGATGAGGTTGACGGGTGCGGACGCCACTGCGCAAGTCCAACGGTGTAGCGTACGACAATATCAATGTACACAATTCTTTAGCGTCCCTCGTTTTCTCTTAATTTTTGTTGTGTTTAAAGACGAAGGTTTGGACAAACAAATAAATTAATAATGACTATGGCAATGTTACAACGTCGGGCTAACGTGAGTAATGATTTTTGAACATTAAACGGTTGCGAAATAGTTTATAAGAGTGTTAAATTTGTGGTCGACGAAATCTGTTGAACATAACCTCAACGTTTTTTCTCATATTTTTACGATATATATTTTATTATCCGTTTTATTTCTCAGGTGAGGTTACCGCCCGAAGTAAATAGAGTACTTTACATAAGGAATTTGCCTTACAAGATAACTGCCGAGGAAATGTACGATATTTTTGGAAAATATGGAGCGATCAGGCAAATAAGAGTGTGAGTGTCAAACTTTGATCAATATGATTTTTACATAATCGCTAAATTAGTAATTTAGGCAGTATTTCTTATTTACACAAGGTTGACTGATTTATGATAGTTAAAGTTAAATGGCAGATGTTAATCATTGGCTAAAATCATGACAAAGTAAGATTTTAGTCAAATTTGTTCCGAGCCGCAACATCCATCTGTAAAATGATAGCATTGTGTGAAAAAAGAATCTGAAACATTACTTGCTTCATCACGTCATATAATATCTTTTGGATAACTTTTTAATAACGATTTAATATCTAAAAAGTGTTATTATTGTCTAACATTGAATGCATATGCGATTTATCACATTCTCCAGTCACCTTTCTGCCATCTGAAAGGCAATATCCAACGGCTAATAAATATCCTTCGTACAGTTGCTCTATCTAGACTAAAAATCAGTGGCGGAATACAAATTTCCAATACAGCGTCCCAAACAAATATCACTAATTCATAATCTCAATTTTTTAAATCTTATAAATTAATAAATGATTTTCTTTTTAGTGGCAATACCGCTGAAACCAGAGGAACAGCTTTTGTTGTTTATGAGGATATATTCGATGCCAAAAATGCTTGTGATCACTTAAGCGGTTTTAACGTTTGTAACCGTTATCTAGTCGTTCTGTACTATCAAAGTAACAAAGCGTTCAAACGTGTCGATGTTGACAAAAAGATGGAAGAGATCGACAAGCTCAAGACGAAGTACAATCTTAATGATGAAAAAAAGTAATCTAATTATATTAATTAACTTTTTGTAATAGCCATCCTGTTTCTCCTATCGATGCTGTACATATTGGAATAGTTTGCTGTATCCTAATTCTAACTTACAATATTGTAGATATAAATACTTAAATTTAAGGCTATTTGTAATAAAACTGAGTTTCGAATTTCGTAAACTCAATTTTTGTCATTCGAGTTGGTATCATAACGATTTAAGGCGCGAAGGTCAATACAAAAACCTTAGCTAACCTTAAAATCTGCTGTCTCAATTAACATTTTATGAATTTAAAAAAAATACAATTAAACATTTTCTTAGCGTCAATTCATTCCATCTCCACAAACTATCCTGACATTTAGAAAACAACGCAATAAAAAAGAAATTAATTTCAATACTAGGTAAATGCGAGGGAAGATTTTCCCCGCAGTGGCAGCACCGTCTAGAGCGAAACTTGTGGCCCACTGTAAGTAAGAAGGAGTGCGTCACGGAGCCCTGTGACGCAATAGACGAGTCATACACACAGCTAAAGAGGCTTACCTTGCTCTTTAAATCACACAGTCGCACGCGCACTCGGTACGACAGGCTCGCGTCCGAAGGGAGACTCGATTTCAATGGAAAGCGAAAACCTGACTGTCGTCGCGCCTGTGTGTGCTGCGCATGGCTGAGAAACGCGGAGTGGTGGGGGGAACAGGCAACAGTGTTCTCTGTTCGTTAGAGAGAGAGAGAGAGAGAGATAGAGCACAAGAGCGAGAGAGAAGGAAAGAGTCGCAACGCTTTATCAAATTTCCACACAACCGATGTATTTTAGTCGTGATAAGCGTGAATGCAGTACTAAAACGTACTTATTGACATTCGTGATATTGTAGAAAAGCCTTTTGAAAAACGCGACCTTCAGCCGAGCAAATGTCATTCGAGTGTTGTGGGAGCGTCGGGACAGGAGCCGGCGACTCGTTCACATCGTCCTTGAGATACGTCGCGCGGCTGCTACGTACGGTCTATGAGTACTTGGGTGATTGCACTTGTTCCAGTGTCGTGCCGTTCGTGGGAAGTGAAAATAATCTTACGCTCTCAATTCTTATCGCTTTATCTATTCTCGTTTGCGCGTATCATTGGCGAATCTCGTGTAGAATCGTCGGCCGATCGTCGTCTATACGAAGGCGAGAGTGAGTGGGAGAGATTGACGTGAGTGTGGCGCTGAGAGCGCCTCGTTTCTCTCTCGTTGCATCAACGGGGCAGACTTAGCAACGATGAAAATTATGTTCGCACACATCGTCTGTTGACGTTGTTTTCGTTATTCTGAACGTTTGGAATTGTGTAAAAAGAGCGATCGGAGCTATTAGACCATACCGATCGTTTCACACAACGTCCCAATCCGTACGCCACGAAAATTGGTCGAGCCCACGCCGTGAGAGGTTAGGTTCGTCGATCAGTGCAACGGAGACGCTCAACGACTGACAAATGAATGATCATACTGGGGTTTTGAGCAGTCGCGACAACGGTGCATATTAGCAAGTGCGACTGGGGAACGACGTGGGGGGGATGAGGTGGTCAGCGATTTGCGGCGACGGCCAGATGCTTGCCTTTCGATCGGGAAAGAGGTTGGTTTGTCTTTCTCCCTCTTTTTTTTGCCTGCTATGTTTGGAGCGCTCCTGTATGTTATATATATGTATATATATATATAGCTCATTCCACAAAACCCATCCCTATATAGAAATACTTCACAAACGTTAAAAAAAAAATTCGTTTTTCTACAATAAAAAATTCTACAATATATTTCTCAAAAATCTTCGACTATTTTAAACACAATAATACGATAATTTACGTAAATGGCGGGAAAATATATATTCGTATGAAATTGATAAAAAACAATGGAAATTAAAATGTTTTAATTGAGAATTAAAAAATCGTCTGATATAAGAAAAATTGTTCAGATTTAAGAAGCAATAAAGAATGATATTATTTTGTAAATAATTTATATTAAAGAAAGATTTTTACGTGATTTATTTTTTTTTTCTTTTTTTTTTTTTTTTTTTTTTTTTATTTACAATAGTACGATGGCAAGGGCGAGGAAGAAGGCGAGTTAATACGTACGTCCAGAGACAATTTAGATATATACGGCCCGATCGTTGATTTAGCTCGTGTAAATTTTTAATGAGAATTCTATTACAATAACGACGTTATACGGGCTCGTAACACGCCTAGACGCGAGTACGTATCATGAGAGCCTTTCCTTATGGGTCAATCGCGCGTGATCGTCATGAATACCAATTGCAATAAACGTTGACAAAGAGCCATTACAAAAACTGCATATGAAATCAAACGTTTCGATCAATGAGGCAAGAAGGAGAATAAAGCGAGAGGAGAGAGGGAGAGGGGGGGGGGCAGGGGAGGGAGAGAGAGAGAGAGAGAGAAAATAAAAACAAACAAACGACGCTTCTGTGATTTATTACAGACGGTGCAGTGTAGCGTCATTCCTGGCGGGAACGAATGGGGTAAGATTTTCAAATTTTTATTCATTACAAAATTGATTTGAGTTATTAAAAAAATTATTTATATAAATTATTTGCAATAAAATTAATTTAAATTATGTAGAATAAAATTGATTTGAATTGTTTATGCGGAAATTTATTTGTATTTTTTATAAGGAAATTTATTTCAATTATTTATAAGAAAATTGATTTGAATTGTTTGTAAAAAAATTTATTTAAATTATGGGCGATGAAATTTATTTGAATTGTTTATAACGAAATTAATTTGAATGATTTATAATAAGATTTGTTTATATTATTTGGAACACGAGATTTATTGAAATTATTTATAATCAAATTTGTTTATATTATTTAGAACAAAATTTATTTGAATTATTTATAACTAAATTTATTTGAATTGTTTACAATAAAATTTATTTGATTTGTTTATAACGAAATTTATTTAAATTATTTATAATAAAATTTATTTGAATTATTTATAACAAAATTCATTTGAATTATTTGGGACGAAATTTATTTACATTTTTTATAACGAAAATTAATTTTAATTATTTATAACAATATTTATTTCATTTATTTAATAACAAAAATAGTTCAAAAGTATTTGTTGAAATGCGAAGCCTCGTATATCGTCATGCAACGTGATCGCAGAGCACGAGGTTTCATTCGGATCGTTAATCACACGCATGAATTAAATAAACAATTAATTACCGATAAGCTATTAAACAAATTTTAATCGCATGTTAATTAAAAACAAAACAAAACTCGTTGAATTAATTCCGATCGAAAGACTGGTAAAATTCAGGCAGAAGAATATGAAACTCGAAGTTGGTTTTCTCAAAAATAAATCAAACTCCCTCCTCCAGTTTCGAATTTCGAAAACCACTCGAGAAGACGAAAAAATTATATAATTTTTTATATAATCAGGATCCTTACATATCCTTGATCCCAATTCCATCGTGAAATCTTGATCTTAATCCGCGATTAAATAAACAAAAAAAACGATAAAATAATTTTTTATTTTAATTATTAAAACAGAGTAAACAAAAATTAAGAAAAATCTTAATTTCATTTGATTTTTGTTTTC
>JAPYZT010003684.1:0-12257 GCA_030522965.1 Tryphoninae sp. A BG-2022a
ATTAAATTTAACATTAATCCAATTTATTAAATTTTAATCGAATTTCATCAAATAAATTTTGATTAAAATCGGATAAATTTGGATTTAGGTCAATTAAATTATAAAAAGTGAACGTTTTTTTACTGAAATTTCACCCACCTGTGAATATCAGTGATAAATCGATATTGCATTTAAATATTTTCGATTACGACTGGACTTAGATTTTTCTCTTTTTTTTTTATGTGCCGCACAGCAGAGACACCGATCGGTATTTCTAACATAAATGTTTTTCTTTGTTGTTTTTTTTGTTCTCGAGTAAGTCACGCAAATATACGTGACAAGAGAGACTCTCGGCCGATTAGCCAGCGCACGAAGGCGCACAGAACGAGCGACGAAGCGCGCAAGCATGTCGTTTTCGCGTTGCACAATCGGCGTACATTTTGCGGAATGTGTTTTCGCACAATGACGAAAACGATAAGAGCGAGAGACACGCTGTACATCGGTCGGATGATTGAGAAATGGCTGGAAAACGCGGAACTGCGCGACTTGATTGTTGTCGCTTTTTCCTCATCCACCAATTAAAATAAAATAACGCTATCCTTTTATAATATTTATTTATTTATTTTTTATACGTGCAAAGTGCGACGTACGTTCGCGTTTCTTTGAGCATTTGCGTACCCGTTCTTTTAATAAAAAGCGAAAGTTTTAAAAATATAGTTTCTTTTTTAAAAGAAAAATCAAGAAATCGATTTGCAATATTCTCAAATATAACGTAAACAAACGACATGACAAATGTGTTAATTATGTTTCTTTTTTTTTTTATGTTTTCAGGGTGAACCGTTTCGTGACAAGTCCGGCGCTCAATTAGGAACGAGGGATCGAGACGAAACGACTTCGTTCTCAAAAGTGGAACTAAACTTGGTGAGACTTTGAACGGATCAATTTTTTTACAAAATTATGTAAGGAATGACGCCAACGATACGCAAATGTTCACTGTCGGTACGTGGAAAAAACATGAAAGAGACGAGGGAAGATCAGACGGTTAATGAATTCACCAACAGTAGAGAAACGCGTTTCACGATTTCCTTCACGGATGATCGAATCGTTTACCTTACCGCTCCGTTACTGTCTCGTTATTCGCGCAATGTAATTTCCATCGATAATATTGTACGACTCGAACGTGGAAACTGTGTCAGAAACCGGCGATTCGTAATATTCGCGTGGCGTGCGAAACTTCGATTGCCAGTTGCGACCGCGTTCGAGCGAAAACTTATTCGTGAATATTTTTCAAATTTTCCGGAAATGCAATTGCGAAAGTTTATCCGCCTCTTTGTATTTCGAATATCTATGCGGGGATGTAAAGACTTACACCAAGAATTTTTTTGTAAAAGAAAAAATGCGCGTCTGACGTTTCGATGATGCGCGACTATGCCAATGACTGTCCGATTTCGGTATGCCAATCACTGTACGATTTTCTTTAAATATCTCATTTTCACGCTGGGAGCTTCGAGAGGATTTTAATTCCCGTCACGATCGTCGTTTCGCGCGAGAAAAGGACTCGCCCGAGTGGCGATGGAATATTCTTGGTTTCCGTTGGTCCTGAGAAAGGACATAAGCATCGAGCAGTGAAAAGCTTAGATAACGACGCGAACCAGCGGCAAGAGCAAGATCGCTTATCCCACGATTCCGGATTATCCCCTAGGATAAAATCGTATAATAAGTATCGGTTTCAACGAAACATTCGATATTTCTGTGCTCGTTGTTTGTTTTTGTTTGTTTCTTTTCTCTTTTTTACTCTTGTCCAAGTTACACACGGTGGAAATAGACGGGCGTTGTAATCTCGAATAACGACACGATAAATATTGGACGAGTCGTAAAGATACCGTCTTTAAAACCCTCTGTTTCCGGAAGAATTCGCAAATGCTCCGACGCCAGATTTTCATGGAACGTGTTTTCTCGCGAGTTCGAAAGATCGTCCTGGCAGCCAAGGATCTCTCCCGGATTTTCCAACGGCGTACGTGTACCTGAGAGAATCGTTCTTAGGATATTTCGTTCGGAATACGAATAAGCAAAGCGTGTAATTTTCATTTTTTTCTTTTCAATTCAAGTATAAGCGAATTCATTGGAAAGGGACGGGTTAATAACGTTTCCTTCTGGTGTTTGCCAGGATTCGATTCGTTCAATACGACTCAACGTACCTTTCGATTGTCCTTACGTGTGAATGAGGTCGTGCGATAAAATCACTAGGCTCGTATCGATCTTTCTCTCGTAAACTATTTTTTATAATTATTTTGGACTTTTTGTTAAATAAATTAAACGTAAAAGGAAATGGGACAAAAAAATCATTGGAACGGTAAGAAAGGAAGAAGAATTGATTTTTTGGAAATTGGATACGAATATTATTTTCATTTGATGCATTTTTAATCGAGGGCTGAATCGTTTGATAAAATTAATGAGAAGAAACAAATAACGTCGATAGAAAACGAATTTACACGAGTGATATCGTTAATTGAAAGTTCATTGATCTCGCGTCGTTGATAAAGGATGTTGTTCATATTGTACGCGGGCTTTTGACGTATCTTGCGCTAATGCCCGAGCCTCACGTGAATTGAAATAGAGATCGTTAAGCGCGCACCGCAATTTCGAAGCATTCTCTCGCGCGCACATGAGCTATATATAATGACTCATTAGTAACCCTATTAGACCATTAATGTCTCTTAACCTCTGGGGGTCTGTTCCATATCCGGTTGATCTCTCGTCGTCCGCAAGTAGAGTCGAGCAGATGATACCCTGACAGCCATATCCACTTACGTCATCATCTGCTTCGTTTCGTTGTCCCTTGCTAACTGTATGTGTAAACCCTTATGCGCAAGACTAAGCTGTACGTCGTTCCTTTCGCTTATTTCGACGTTACTTGCCTCGTTGCTTTATCGCTGTATCGATTCGAAAGCTTCGTTCTTACATATTTTAGTTCTTACCTACCTGACACGAGTCTTGGTCCAATAAGATTGACTCGAGTAAGTTTGAGTCAAAACAAGATTTACTACTGTAAGCAATATTAATTCAAATAAGTTTGTACCAAGTAAAATTGATTGGAATAAATTTGAGTTACTAATTCGAGGAAGTTTGAATCAAGTGGAAATTGATTTTCGTGAATGGAATCAGACGAACTTGAGTCAAGCAAAAATATACCAGTAGCGTAATGTTGAGTGAGCTAACAGTAAGATTGAATTAAATAGGATTAAGTCACCTTTGAGTCGGTTAAAAAACTGGATCAAGTCCGGTATATTTTTCATTTTCTCAAAAAATCTAAATCCTAAAGAATTATTATATCCTGGCGAGAGTCCAACAGGATCGTATCTGCGAACGTGGACAATGACACATAGCTGGTATAAGAATACGTATATAATGTTTGCTATAAAATGAAGGCCACTTCTTCATGGTTGCGTGCGCAAAGCGTTTTGCTTTTGTACGGTTCGGTTCAAGGGTCATGGAGAGATTGCCAGGGCCGGCAGGTTCTTCCGAGAAAGCCCGATGAGCAAATGTGTGTGCGCACGTGTACATTTTGTGTAGCTGCATAGTCGTCGACCGCATTTCGTGGGACGACTGGCAGATATACTTTTTACTTTTTGTTTCGATTTACAAGGAGCCTCTGGGTTTCTCGGTAGTCGAAGCTGTGAGGGAACACTATAGACTACTATAAACTTCTTCGTGTTTTTGAGTCGCATATATATTCTCCCCCGTACATAATTCTTTATATATATATATATATATATATATATATATATATATATATATATATTTGTGGATTTGGGTTACTCCGTTCCTCTTTTGTCTCGACCATCGTCCTGACCACCTGCGACTGAAAAGTTCGCGCGACCACTAACGCTTCGGTAAAAGTATCCAAGACATCGGGCGAGTTCTCAGCATCCAACTGTCGTAACTCTCCTCCTATCCCTCATGGGCTTAGCTCTCGAAGAATTCTGAGAATATTATTGTTTTACGAGAGCGAAACCGAGAAGATAAACCAACTACGACGTCAGCAGACGTGAGCGGATTTTCGAGTAATTCTGTGTCGAGTTTTGTGACCAACTGCGTCCACGGTGGATTTATCCTATTTATACATACGTTTGTACGGTACACACGTGTATAAATGTCACGCTGGTACTTTGATCCACGCTGGTTCGGAGAAATTACTAAAGATACTTTTTGAGCTTTGTTTTTGTTTTCAGTGCGAGGACCTTCTGTTTCTTCCCTGTTATCGTGAAAGATTGATGATGTTTTCAAGATTGGTAGCGAATTGGAGAAATACATAGACATTTTCGAAAAAGTGGATAGAATGGGAAAGGAGCTGAAGAAATACGAAGAAATTAGAACGCATCTGAAGAAATTACGAAAGATAGTTTTGGAGCATTCTTTTCTCGGTTTTAGTGCGAGGATCTTCTGTTTCTTCCCTGTTATCGTGAAAGATTCATGACGTTTTCAAGATTGTATAGGTACGTGTAGATGGGATTAGTAGCGAATTGGATAAATAGAAAGACACTTTCGAAAAACCGGAAGGAATGAGAAAGAAGCTGAAGAAATAAGAAGAAATTGGAACGAATCTGAAGAAATAGCGAAAATATTTTTTGGGCTTTCTTTTTTGTTTTTAATGCGAGGACCTTCTGTTTCTTCCCTGTTATCGCGAAAGAATAATGACGTTTTCAATATTGTAGATATGTGTAGATGGGATTGGTAGCAAATTGAAGAAATAGATAGACATTTTCGAAACAGCGGAAAGATTGGAAAATAAGCTGAAGAAATAAGAAGAAATTAGAATGAATCTGAAGAAATAGCGAAAATATTTTTTGGGTTTTCTTTTTTGTTTTTAGTGCAAAAACCTTCTGTTTCTTCCCTGTTGTCGTGAAAGATTCATGGCATTTTCAAGATTGTGGGTACGTGTAGATGGGATTGGTAGCGAATTGAAGAAATAGATAGACAATTTTGAAGAAGCGGAAAGTTTGGGAAAGAAGCTGAAGAAATAAGAAGAAATTAGAACGAATCTGAAGAAATAGCGAAAATATGTTTGGGCTTGTTTTTTTCTTTTTAGTGCGAGGACCTTCTGTTTCTTCCCTGTTATCGCGAAAGATTGATGACGTTTTCAAGATTGTAGGTACGTGTAGATGGGATTGGTAGCGAATTGGAGAAATAGAAAGACATTTTCGAAACAGCGGAAAGAATGGGAGAGAAGCTGACGAAATAAGAAGAAATTAGAACGAATCTGAAGAAACGTAAGATTTGTGTGATTCCTTCACAAAAACGTTTCACTTTGAAAGTGTTTAGGTATTTACCACCGAAACTGGCACGTATAAACGTAATAGACACATTGCTTGTTTCTATAGCGATAATCACGGTCTTTTACCGCCCCGAAGTATCGTACAGGAAAATTTTATCAATTGTCAGAGAACGGTGTAACTAGCAAGTTGTTTATAGCTGGACTGCGAAGTGAGAGTGCGCCGTAGTCTAATGAATGAAACGCTATAGACGCGCGTATGCGACGCGAGAAGAGGCTCTCGTCATGCTCAGATTATTCATTTCCACGTTCTGATTCATCGGTATATGCTGATCACGGTCTCGATAGTATTTCTTCGTTGTAAACACAGGTAGAGCTAGACCCTGAGGAGGCTTGGGAATGAGACAGCAAGTTGAGGGACAGAGGAACACCTTGTGTAAAACGTCGATGAAGTCATGTCCGATGATGATGATAATGATAATGATGATGATGATGATAATGATGATGATGAGGCTAGTAACAGGAAAGTAAACGTACACAAGTGGCAAAAATTCGAGGTCTGTCTTGTGAACAAGTGGCTCTCTAATAACACGTTTTGAGTGTATCGCTCAATCGCAATAATATCCCTAGTGACCTGAATCCTCAACGTTCACCACACTCGATCTCAGTTGTGTAATGGATTTCGAGAGTTTATCACGATTATCATTATTATTTCGACGAAAATGATGGATGAGAAAAAAAATTCTTTTAGCTTTTGTTAATCTTCCCAAACTCAAATTAACCAAGTCATCATCATGAGTATGATCAAATAGCATTAAAAATTTGATTATAGCATTGCAATCTTAAAACCACAAAATTTATGTTTTGAACATGGGTGATCGTCGATATCATGATTTATTTTGAGCAAAATGATGGACGAGCAACAATATTCTTCCAACTTTTGGTAGTCTTCCCAAACTCAAATTAACCAAGTCACGATCATGGGCATGATCAAATAGCATTAAAAATTTGATTACAGCATTGAAATCTTAAAACCACAAGATTTATGTTTTGAAAATGGGTGATCGTCGATATCGTGAATTATTTTGACGAAAATGATGAACGAGCAACAAAATTCTTTCAACTTTTGTTAGTCTTTCCAAACTCAAATTAACCAACTCACGATTACGATCATAATCAAACAGCATTAAAAATTTGATTGCAGCATTGAAATCTTAAAATCACAAAACTTATGTTTTGAAGATGGACAATGGTATCATGAATTATTTCGACGATAATGATGGACGAACAAAAAAATTCTTTCAACTTTTGTTAATTTTCCCAAACTCAAATTAGCCAACTCACGATTACGATCATGATCAAATAACATTAAAAATTTGATTACAGCGTTGAAATCTTAAAACCACAAAACTTATGTTTTGAAAATGGATAATGGTATCATGAATTATTTCGATGAAAATGATGGACGAACAAAAAAATTCTTTCAACTTTTGTTCATCTTCGCAAACCCCAACTACCTACCTCATGATCATGAGCATGATCAAATTGTATTAAAAATTTGATTACAGCATTAAAATCTTAAAAACACAAGACTTATGTTTTGAAAATGGGCGATCGTAGATACCATGAATTATTTCGACGAAAATGATGGGCGAGCAGAAAAATTCTTCCAACTTTTGTTAATCTTCCCAACCTCAAATTAACCAACTCATGATTACGATCATGATCAAATAGTATTAAAAATTTGATTACATCATTGAAATTTTGAACCGACAAAGTGCATAGAAATCTTGAAACGACAAAAAATTAAATTTTGAAAATGGGCGATCGTATCCGGTTGCGTCGACACGAAGGATACGCGATGCTATCGAAAGACTCTTTTGCACGCGGGCGTATTCCTGGAATGAAAAACAATTTAGTTATGCGCGAGCAAACGTCATTACGTCGTATCTACAGTCGAGAGACAGAAGCGAGCGAAATTATATCGGCCAGGTACGAGAAGAAAAAAAAACATGGATGACAGCGGGCATTAAAAACTGGCGGTCGCGCATAGGCGCCCGCGCAATACACGACGTTGACGACGAAATGACCTCTTTGACTACACGGAAGGTGAAATACATGACATCATCGCACTCTAGCGTTGGGAAAAAAAGTATTTATTTCTTTTCCTTCCACTTTTTTCTCACCGCGCTCGATCCACTGGAACTTTGCCAGCGGTGAGAAACGCCGGGCGTCTCCGCGGGGAGGCGCTAATGTCGACGAGCGTTTACTTTGACGCATCTTCGATCGGGACACACTGTGAGAATGTAAGCTGGATGGAAAAATCTTTCAAGGTCATTTTACACGCGCCAGAATTGCGAGCTGCCATTATTATTAACAGAACACTCGTTTTCAATTCGAGACTTGTTTCTCGACGGATGATCGTTTATGCATGATTATCATTGCCGTGTTTATCCCCGTTCGACACGTTCGATGGAAGCGAACGCTGTCCGAAGCGATAGATTATATTTTTTCCGCGGACATTATCGCGGGATCTCGGTATGATTAATTATCGAGCTAATGAAAACAACATGGCGGTTTTGACGAGATATCGCGAATCTGCGATCTATGAGTTTAAATACGAAATCATAGGTTATTCATTTCGTATCCAAAATGGCGGATGGATAGTGGAGATGATAAGCAGTTTCATGCAAAACAGGGATTCCCAGTTTTTTTGGTCATCGATATCGAGTCTTTAATGAAAATATAACAACGTTGAAAAGAAATGTTGTTCGTCATTTTGAATTCGTTTATGCGCACTCAGCCGCCATTTTGTGTAACGTCTGCGCGTTACCGTCATCATGGTCAAAGCCCGTGCGCTGTCGTTATTTTCAATATCGTTACTTTTATCAGTGAATGAAAATTTAGTTATTTACGTCACTCGTTGCTATTCCATTTAAGAATTATTCGATAGTTTCAGGGAGTACAGCAGGCTCTTAGTCGAAAAAAAATGTCGGTAGACCCGCTCGTTAAGAGGAAAATTTCTTAACGAGACTCTTTTAACTCTCACCTCACTGGCTTCCGAACTTCTTTTCCTCTTTATTTCCTCGACGTTTCGTACCTACCCAAGTTGTTGTAGAAACGAGAGAAAAGAGCACGATCGTTTCGTGCTCGACGAAGCGTAATGGGTAATCAACTCTGGCATTCAATAATCTCCCGCGGGAGTTTCGCGGAAATCTTGACGCGCTCTCGTACAAAATGAGAGAACGGTTTGCAGGGAGTCGTATTTTTGTTCGTCAAATTGGATTTTCATCCTTGGCTGTATTTCGTCATTGAAATTACCAGGGGAAATGAGACGATGGCGAATTATTGCCATAAAATCAAAATCAATTTGTTTAATCCGCCTCTCCCGAACAACCCTGAATTAGTTGTATGTCACGTTCCTGTAAATTTCAATTATCGAGCCATTACAATCGTTGTGCAAAAGCTCCGAATGACGATAAATAATAAGCAATTTATAACAATAACAATAATCATTGGACTCGTATCGCGACTAATGCAAACTATAATTATTAATAATCCACCGAGAGCTGAGAGTAAATGAGAGATTGCAAAATATGCACCACCGAAATATTCCATCGATCCATATTTGCCCATTTAAACCGAAATGCGTTCCGAGAACTATCGACTAATGAATCATCATTATTACGTAATAGATATTGTTCCGCGCGTATACGTCATTGATCCTCCACCAACGGAGCAAATTGGCGAGTTCACGATTAACGTCGTGGAAATTTCGCAGGAGCTTTTCAAGTATTCGAAGAGATTAAATTGATCTTGTCGTCCTGGCTGGCGGATTGAAATTTATCGGTTCATTCTCACCCATAGAATTCTTGTTATTTCTCTCTCTCTCTCTCTCTCTCTGTTCTTCAAACCCGTGGGGCAATCTCTTCAAACTGAATCGCTAGTACGTGCCTCGTGGTAAACAGAAACTTCGTCTGGTCGTCGCAGTGGTTCTGGCTCTCGATTGCCGATCGTTACTACTCGGAAGTCAGATCGCATGCGGTATTTCTATAGGTGCAGATCTGTACGGCACGTTTATCATGCTATATATGGCAGGTTTCGACGAGTTTCGCGAAAACGCGAAAAAGTTGTATTTCGAGAGGATGTATGTTTGTTCCCAGTGGTCTAAAATAAAATTTGTCCTTTTTAAAGTGTTCACCGAAATCTAAAAAAATGGTTCCAGGATCATCCGGATAGCTGAACTTTTTTAGCTGGGGCAAAATTGCGAGAAAAATTTCTTTTTTCACAATAATGACTTTAACAAGCGTCAGTCTCATCGGAAATTTCCCGCACATCACGAAAATCATGATGATTTTACCGATAATCAAAAATTTATAATGGAAAATCCCAAAAATCTGCGAAATTTCATGATTTTTCGATTTTTGACCTATCAATTATTACGCGAACGGAAAATAACTATGATATTCGTAATGTACGAGAAATTTGCGATCTGATAAGTTGAAAAACACTGTCAAAATGGCGAAAAAATAAATTTTTCTCATAAAATGATTTTCAAACGACATATTATCGTGGAAAATTTTCCGTACAAGAGGTAAATCATATTTATCCCACTAATACGAGTTAAATAATAAACGAGCAAAAAAACTGCAAAACATCACATTTTTTGGCTTTTGATTTACAAATTGCTACACGTGAGAAAACTATAGTGATATACGTGTTCTAGAAGAATTTTTCGATAAAATTATACCCTCTAAATGACATTCTTCCGGGGGTCACGTGCACATACATTGATATATATTCGTATGTACGTGTTCGTAACTCCGTTACCCAAGCCTCTCGCTTTCGCCCACTCAGTGACAACCATTGTTCTGTAATTTCCAACCGGGTGCTTCGTGAACATTGCGTTTGACCAATCAAGACTTCCCCAGAGGTACAAGAGAATGGTCGCAGAAAACAGAGAGCACCGAAAGCCGTTCGGAAAAAGAATGAAAAAAAAAAAAAAAAAAATACATTGAACGCTCGCTTCGTTTAAAATTGGCTGGTCCGTTGGGAACGTAATGACGATATACGTATGTAGGGGAGCGTCGTCGAGATTGGATCATTAGAGGAAGAAATATTTTGTAACGTATCAGGATCGAGGTCCATTTTTAAAATCCCCGAGTTTCTGTGAGAAACCAATCGATCGTTCCAAATCCCTTGTATTCATTTTCTTTGTTTCAAATTTTCTCAAAATTGTATTTATAGAAAATTGTCTATTGATATTTATCGAGTCTTATTGTTTTTTTTTGTTTATATCAATCTTCTCGATCGTGTACGGTCGATCATTTTTAATTTAACGAATAACACGATGCTTGTTTCAAACTTCGCGAAACAACGTGGAGAACTATCTCCGGCTTTCGCGATCGTTCATTCGGAAATTTAATCTTGCCCGAATTTACGGCTTTCAGCATATCCAGTGCGCGATATAAGACCGTAATATCCCAAGGATTAATTCTAGCCGGCGAAATCTTCGCAGTGGCAACTTTCAGGGATATAATATTTCTCCTCGTTGCACGAGCCAATATGAACGAGTGTAAGATCTTTGAGTCTCGTAATCTTCGCAGTTATTAAAAATTAAATAGACCCTTGTACGATTAAATTAATTATTTTTTTCCTCGTTAGGTCTAGATTATTTTCCTCGACCACCATGTTCATAAAAGTCTAATCCCCTCCCTGAATTAAATATAAATAAATAATACAAATATTCCGGTTGCAATATTTTTGTATCCATAAATCTTGAAACTGCAGCTGCTTTCATTTTTAACTTTTTTAATCGAAAATCGTTAAATTAATAAACGCATATAAATGCTCGGAATGTCATCAATGTTCACCAAGAGGTGAATTCGTTCATGAAATCTGCAACGTAATAAAATTATATCAGTACCCTGCTCGTTAGTATCGATGATCGATATCTCATTAGTGGACGCCCGTAGAGCGAGTCAAGGCACGGGTAAATGGAAGCAGATGTGAAACTCGACTGGTATGTGAGATATTTTTTCGAATATCTCGGGTCAGAGGTTGTAATACCAAGCACGAAGGATCAAATATTCTCGTTGCACGGTGAAGTTAAAAAGTCGACGATTTAACATTTCTCCCTATTACAGACGAAATGGCGCGTGCTTAAATTACATTCCCGCCAGAGGGCGAGTGCAACCTATGTGTTAATGTTTCAAACAGATAGGAATCAATACTCTACTATTAAAAACTGGGTAATCTATTAATTATTACGAGTCAATGAGGAAATAAAGAAAAATAAAAAAAAGGACATATCAAAAAAAAAGAAGAAACGTTCTTTGATGTCATATGTATGTGTCTGTAAAATTTCAGGAACTTTTATTGACTCAAAAATCACGATATTTATTCTTGAAAATCGTCATTTTTTGCAATCTCCCATAAGAACCCGTGTCAAATATTGGAATATTATACGATGAGTTTTTCGATCATTTATTCGATGAAGCCTGTTGAAAGTTTGCATACATTTTTATATGACATCGAAGAAACTTCCATTAGTTTTTATAACAAATCTTATGGAAAGAAAATTCTTCATTTTGTTTATTACATAACAAATAAACTTTACGTAGAAAATAAACTTTACGTAGAATCAATGTGAATTTTGAGTACGTTATTCTTCAGTCGATTTACAACAACTTTTCTTAATAAACTGAAACGCTCGATCCACGTGGAATGTGACAAAAATGGAAATATAATTTTAATTCCTCCCATCAATACGATTACCTTAAAGTGTCACAAAATAATGATATTTGCAATTTCCCATTGCATCAACGATACTAAATTCTACCTTTTTAACCAATTTTGTATGTTTATCCATTGCGAGTAATTAATGGGGAACTAAAACTCAGCTGAGAATGAAAAATCGAAATGAAAATGGAAAAATGCTGGCAGTCTGCAGCTTTGCACCAACTCGACACTATACTGGTAAATCCGGCTTTGAAGCACTCTCGTA
>JAPYZT010003685.1:0-15102 GCA_030522965.1 Tryphoninae sp. A BG-2022a
GAGAGAGAGAGAGAGAGAGAGAGAGAGAGAGAGAGAGAGAGAGAGAGAGAGAGAGAGAGAGAGAGAGAGAGAGAGAGAGGGAGAGAGAGAGAGAGAGACCGGGGAAAAGAGAGTGGGTAAGTCGAGGGATGAACGAAGACGAGCAATATGCGAGGGCGCGTGATATGGAGATGAGAAGGAAGACATGAGGTAGACCAAACGAGATAGAGAGAGGAAGCGGGAGGGAGAGGGAGAAAGAGCGAGAGAGAGAGAGAGAGAGAGAGAGAGAGAGAGAGAGAGAGAGAGAGAGAGAGACGGATGAAATGACGGGGGCGGATGTTGTGAAATTGTTCTACCGTTACCAAGTTACACGCCTCCAACTTCACACCTCAAGTACCTTGAGGTGAGCACGGAACTAATTCGGAATTCCGACCTGAGTGGCTCCTTATTCCGCGGCCAACTCCTGTTTATAGGCAAATCTTGTACGACCTAGAGATACAGAGTAACTAGTTTGGTAGAGTTGATGTTCTGTTTTTTCGACAGGCTGAACGCTTCACTCGAAGGTTTTTCATGTAACAGAAAATAGTAGTAGTGCTCCTTGTCCATTTATTTCAATGGTGAAGACTTTTAAACTATTAATAATCTGTTAACTATAAGTCTTGTATCATCATCAACATGAGTTTCTCAGACCGAAACTCGGACGATAACGCTTCTCTAAGATCTTGGATAAATGTTACGACGACCGAATGTAGGCATAACGTAGCTGAAGGAGAAGCCGAAGCGAGTCATTTCACACTTGCTAGTAACTAGCTAACAACGTACTGAGAAGCAAGACAGCACTAGTAGCGCCGTGCGCGGTGGCGCTCCGTAACAAGTTCTATTAGCATAAAGTCTCCGGGGGCTCCAGACAAGACAACAACCTACCGCTTTCTCTCGTTTCCCCGCCCCGCGTTTCAACCCGCCCAACTAAACTATCAACTTTATTGGTCCAGCTCTCGGAGGCTCGTAGAGCATACACCGGGGTACACGGTCGCGGGGGTTAGATAGCGACGTTTCCAGGCCTCCGGCTGATGCTATCTAGCACGGTTTTAGGCAAACGTTAGCGTGAATGTCCTTTCACTCCTCTCTTGTTCTTCGTGTCTGGCTACTTGAGAGCACTTAACGAGAGTTTCCAGTGCAAAATGTAGTGTGCTATACAAGCGATGGCGCAATTGAGAACATTTTCGAGCAACAACAAAATCAGTTTATATGAAACAGTTATGATATTTTATGTACACAAATACCATAACTATTGGCTGGATAAAAAAAGCATTAATACAACATGGTACAGGTTGGGGGATATCAAATATTCCATCAATAAAAATTGAGGGGAGACAAAAGAGTACAAAATTAGGGATGCGGATCCATTATGAACGGAATGACCGTTTAAAGCATCAATCAAATATATTAAAAATAGAAATATCGAATATATTAACAATAATAGCAGTAAGGTAAATGTAATCCATTCGTTTCATTAGAGGGAATCAGCTTCAGATAGCTAAAAATGCCAAACACGACCATTCAAAAGTCTTGACTTCTATTGAAAGAAATCAAGTCAAGCCGCACATTTTCTATTGCTCATCAATTATCACTGTTTCGAAATTTAATAATCGTATCGTTTGCAGCTCCGACAATCATTACCAAGTAGATGGCTTAATCATATTTCACATCTCGCGGGTATAAAACAATATTCGCGAGCCATGTCGTTCAGTAGACATATCCTTCTCGTATTCTTTTTGACCAGTCAATTGTAGCGAAATTAATATTCGTGAACTTTCCAGAATTTTCCACTATCATCGTTTAACGTCTTTTAGTTTCATCTATGAACATTTTGAAGTCCGTCTACAACACGAAATCGAATGCGATAGCAAAGCATCGATGCAAATAATTATAACGGTATTTCAAAATTGAAGCATTAAAATGGTATACAAAATATAACTATTTGAAAATATAGTAAATATAGTTTGATTAATAAATCAGTGTTCTCCAGATTGAGAAAATTCAGAAACGCAAACACAACTGCGTCCACTCTATAATTGCGTTTATCGTATCTCAAGGAGTTAGGACTATGTTCAGTTTTTTCTTATATAGATTAATCTATTTGTGTGTATTTTATGGTATTATATCGTCTACAGGTTACTAATAGAAAGCAGCAGGGTATTGTACATACAAAGACCGTCGACTTTAACATTTGTTTTAAACACTTTCTTTATCCATGCATGTTATTAAATGACCGCCGTGTATTACTCGAAGATCAGATATGAGACAGATACTCGTAGTTTTAACTCACGCTCCATAAATGTTTTGGTACAAAGCAATCGATCTGCCAAAATTTACCTTGGCCACATTTTGCTATAATTCTGCATGGGTGGAGTTAAATTCTATCGCAAAATCTTCGATCATACCAAAAAACTTATGAATCGCATTTTCAAAGCGATCCGTAACTCTGTGACTTGAAAATATAATAAACGTAGTATGAATTTCATAGTAGATGCAATTCTTATGCGTGGCACATATTTATATTTAAGAGGTTACCCCCATTTGCGTTTTTGAAAAAATCGAATTTTTTTATTGCATTTTTTGAAGCGGCGTCATCGGCGGAAGAACTTTTGTATGGACCCGGAATATATGACTCTATGTAAGTTTATAAAAAAATATTTTCTTCGTGTAAACTGAAATTGAAACTTCAAACCCGTTTTTCTCAAAATGGCATTTCTGAAGTCGGTGACCAAGGTTACTCGAATACTAATGAACCGATCTTCTTGAAATTTTGCAGGCTTATTTAATACATAAAAATGTAATTTTTAATCGTTCGATTTTTTTTCGAAAGAAAAATGGCAGTATAGCCAAAAAACGGCTGTTTTTTTTCGTTAAAATCGAACCATTAATTTTGACTGTCCGCCATTTTGTGAAAAATGAATATTTTTTTAAATCCTTCGATTAAAGACTAGTTTATGCTTATATTTCACTAAATCCATCCGCATTTTTGTTTCAGACGATCCGCTTCGCCGCAATGTTGGTCACCGCAAACCGTATATATAAAAACATTATTTCATTGACGGCCATTTGCCACTAAACAATGTAATATCATTTAATAAAAAAATTACTGAAAGTTCTTCAAGATGTGTTCTTTAAGATGGTATATTGATCGATTAAAAAAGTTTTGTAGTTTTCTTTAAAAAAGTGCACGAAAAAAACCTTTTTTTGCGCTACAAGTGAGGGGAACCCCTTAATGTCAACAATATTTCACAATGCCACTGAAAAAGGTGATGATGTTTGTGTGGGTATTTTTTGACGGCAAGTCATGTCTTTTGTTGAGGGTCTTCTGTTTTCTTATCCCCATTTCTTTTAAAGCCACTTTTTATATCACTAGCATTATCATTCTGCATTTACCTCCTCTAAATCTTCAATCTAACTTTTCTCTAGAAGTCATCGCATTTCGGAAAGTATAAGGTGTGAGCCTATGGAATTACTAATTGAGCACGAGATACGACTTTACTTTTTCCCAAAAGATAATTGATATTCCAGGAAAGTTGAATGGCGGGTTTGGGCAAAGGCACCAGCTCGAATGCAGCTGTTCCACCTTTCATTTCACCCGCTTTGATTTAGAAGTTGTAATTGACCAAATCTAACCAAGGTGGCCTATAACCAATTACATCCTTCAATTTGAAAAAGTGAGAGAATTAAAATGGTACTATAAGTAACAGATGGGAATTAATGTCAGTCTATTAGAAGAGTACTATGCCAATTGCTTAGACCAAACTATAATAATCAAAACCTATTTCACTGAAAATGTGTTACATAAACAGTTACTAGTGAATTAGTGTATGTCTCAGATAGTCACTTTTCGACTCAGCGTTTAAATCCTTGACAGTGACAATTGATGTCCCTATGTACTTAATTTGTCTAGATGGAAATGAATTATGGTGATAAGGTTTCGATCTTGTTCAATTGAGATCGGCTCAAGATTGACTCGAATATCTCTTTGAAGTAAATGATATAAAGATCAAGATTCTGACTCAAGACCAGATTAGCATCGCAACTCGAATGCCAACGTCCCAATGGAAGATGGATTATGTTGCAAAATGAACGGAGTTCCTGTGATTACGGGCGAGGGCTGGGAATCCACCACACCGTCGAAGAGCAAAGCTCTGTTTTGCGTGATGCGTCAGAACAGACAAGTTCTGAGATCCTTTCACGTTATCATAAAAATCTTGATTAATACGATACCGGTACTGGCGAGAGACGAACTGAGTGAGGAGAGAACAGAGGATATCGGTGATCTATTTTCAAAAAACAATTTATAGGGAATTTGATTTTCGGGTTTGATTATTAATCATTCACTGTTGACCAAGTCATATTACCGTCGAGCCATGTTAACGTCGCGAACGTATTGTGGGCGAGGTCAAATGTCTTGTGCTTTCGCGCTTTCGTATCATAATGATGACAGATCGATCTTGCTCATGCACACCGCAGGATACCGATTTTTCTCGTATCTTGAAAAAGAAAACAAAAAGTTTCGTGCAACGGGCTCCCGGGCTATAGGGAAGACCGGGGATGGTTTGCCATAAGGGGCAGGTAGACTAACTGTTAAAACTCCACATACTCGAAAGTGTTGCATCATCCAACTAGGCGTGACGACCCCCCCCCCCTGAATTGTTGAGACCGTAGCATTGTGCACGCACGTCAATCGGGAGAAGGAGCGTACTATCGAAAAATTATGTTCCTCCCAATATTTTTTGTAATAACGTATATATACTCGTTGTTAATTACTTTCAAATAATATAAAGGAAAAGTTTGATTGTTATTCTATTTATAACATGTCATTCTTTGTTATTTGGTAGCCGTTTCGAGAATATGCCATGTGGGTAAACCTTAAAAAGCAATCCGGGACTGGCAGACCAATTTATTTCCGGGCTGGTTGACCATCTAATCCGTCTATCCCATGGTTGTCTGGGTATACTTTACATGGAATAAAGTCACTCTTTTGTGAAAATTTATCAATTCGTTCGAACATTTATCAATGATCGAGGAAGTACCACCAAAGATATCTTGGATAAAGCGTGTCAAGAAGTGAGTTTGGAGAAACTATATGAGGGTAAAGGAAAAGGAAATCTAACTCTTCATGAGATAACATAAATAAGAGAAATAATTACGAAGAAGCCGAAAATGATGAAGACGATGCGTTTATTTTAGAGAGCACTGAATCCTACAGTTTAAGTATTTCTAGAGAGGAATGGGTTCGGTACACTATGTGCAAATTATGGGCCCATGCAAATTGTGCAAATGGCAATCGATTATTCTACGACTGCAAAAATTGCATCTCTGATTCGACAGTCTGATCCCAAAAATTATCCGTTCCTTAAAACATATAAATGTATTAATAATAATTAGTTAAGACTGAATGTTAGAGATTGTTTAAAGTTAAGACGTTCTATAGTTTTATTTCAGATATTTAATACTAAAAGTATTACATTCTAAGTATTTAGTTTATTACTTTGAAGTTTCCCACGTTTATTTAATTTGTCAAGATTGAAAATTTAGTTTCAATAAAAAATTTGATAATTGCAAATACTTCTTGTATTTTTTATTCTATTTATCCCTAAATTTTGTACTGATTATTTGATACGTAACTTGCTCCTAGTGGATAGTCAATCAACGGGTATGGAATAGGTTCACTATTATTTATTGTTCTACAAAATAAAATTTGCACACTATATCATAATTGATTGCGAGCCTTTTCTTATTTCCTTCCAAAGCTTGATAGTGTATCTATCAGATTTCTCGGTTTTTAGAATAATATACATTAAAATAATAAAAATACAAGCATTTTAATTGAAAAGTGATCAACCATCCTCGGTCTCCACTACCGGTTATTATGGCTGATTTTGTGTTCTTTTGTGTTCGCCAGCAAATCAGAAGCGACTAGCGTGGTAATTTTGATATACATTTTGACGAATATTGCCGTTAGGCTGAAATCGTTTGACTTTTAATAGAAGATGCCAAAGATGTACTGCGATTCGCTTGCGAAAAATAAAACATTACTCCGCCCCTCCCATTTTCCCATGCAAAAATTGACGCTATGGCTCGTGTAAAATCGAATTCTCGATTATTCACTATTCGCCCACTTCATTTTTCTCTACCAAAACCTGGCAAACTGACTGGTCGAGTGATTCCATTACTGTCGAGCTCTCGCGAACGCCGAATGAGTATATACATCTGCAATCGCGAGGGCGAAAGCGGCTGCCGAATGTTATGAGGACCAAGAACTTCCGTCACAGCGTTTATATATATTTTTTCGATATTCGGTGAGAACTGCTTCTAGCCTGTTGCTTTGGCAAACACCAATTACAGGGAAACATTTCATTGGCATAATCTTATCCTGAAGGCGCTCTCTCCCTCCGACATAATATGAATGAAATAAAGTGATTTAAAGAAGGAGGTGTATATGGACCACGTATAAACTAGAAAATTGAAAGGAGAAATCAACCGTGGCCAACAAAAAAGTAATCTAAGCGAAACATAGGAATAAGAAAAGTGACCCAGCAATTCAAAGAATCAAAACGCGTGTAGTGCGTACTTCAAAGATTGGTTTTCCGCGAGTTTGTCGTTTGTTAACGCGTGGTCTTTGGATGGAAAAAAGCGAAAAAAAAACCCGAATATTGGTGAACGAGATAAGGTTAGTAGTAGGGAGGTCAATACTGCTACAAAATTTTCATCGGTATTCTGCGTCATTCGGTTTCTTTCCCCTCTTTCTATGTCCTAACTTGCCCGTATACTGTGCAAAACGCAGCTCCTGCACTTGCCGACCGTTTCAACTTTGCTCAACTGCCGAAGCAACGCCATTAACACCAAGCGATTACACTCTACGAATAGAAGAAACTCGTTGGTAGTCGGTCCACCGTTCGAATTCGCGTTGAAGAGAGGGTTGGGAAAAGCTGCTAGTTGAAGGTATATGCGTTGAACACAATGTATACAGTATGAACGGAAACGGTTCGTGCTCACCTCGTACACATTTACGGTTACTACATCGGCCTTTCTCGTCCTCGGCGAGGTTCTCACATATGCCACACACATAGGTATGTTCCACCTACGAAGGTTGAGGAAAGGGCGAAGCTTGTCCGTTTTCTTCCCGTATAGTGACACACGGAAGTATATATGCTACGATTACAAGAACTCTCAAGCTTTTCGTGAAATCAATTTCCCGAAAGCGTCCAGAGCTCGACCATTTGCCGAGTCAGGCTTGAAATTGTTAAGTTTTACAGTACGAAATATTTTCATTGCAATGTGAATCGTCTGTAAATGTTGCAGGCCCCTGCACTTGAGTCAGCTCAAACATTTTATAAAAACGTTGGAACGGTTTTAACAACAATTTCATTCCCTAAAATGCTTTTCAAGTTAAACATTTCTAGAGAAATATATCAGATTGTAAGTTTGCTATAGTTTAAAAAGATGTTGAAATATTTCTGAATTGTCATAGTACATTCTCTTTCCCAATCAAAAAAAGGAAACGGGTGAGAAAATTCTTTTACTAGAAAAAAAGTTTTTTCATGTAGACAAATTAGCAAACCATAAAATCTACCACTGCGATATGTATCGAATATAGCTGGTGCTCATTTCCATATTTTCATTTCGCCAGACCTTAAAACATTCGGTACTGGGTATCGACAGACATCGTGTATGCGAACCGGTTCGCTGGTGCAGTACGCCGTGAATTGTTGAATATGAACTTGAAGATCAATACGAAAGTTTTTGTGTAAGTCTAGTGGAATAAGACACGTGTGATAGACATGTAATTTTGTACCGCTGAACGATATCATCGCTCGTTAGAAGATTAATCAATACCGTTGAAACCAAGTAATTATGGGGGTTATTTTTTATGAGAATTGAAATAAACAATTAATTTAAGATGGGATACAGACTATTGGATTAAAAATAAAAAGTCAATAGATATAGTTAAAATGAATTTCATTAGGATACGTCAAAACCCTCCAGGGGCCGATTCGTTCGACTACGACTGAATCACCGTTCTAATATTCTTAATTTAGTTTACAATTTTTTACGATTTTCAATTTTTTGTTTGAACAAGAATAAAGCATTGTCTAACTTTTTAAAGCTAACTTAGTTTACTCGCTACATATATCGTACATTACTTCTTTAGTATTATCCAGGATATGCGATATAAAGGATTAAATACTGTTAGAGTGTTTAAGAGATATTAAGTTTATATAATATCAGGTTTTGGGAATTCGGAAGAGGCAAGGATACAGAATATTTATGTATTAGATTTTTCCAAATATATTCGAATTATTCACCTCCCCTGCAAACAATAATTTGTACTGCTTTAATTCTAAAAAATGTATTTCTATAGTCATCGTCACGGGCGGATGTACCTCCTCAATAAAATATGGAACATTACATATGTAGTATGTAAGCACAAAATGTTCATAATAAAAATAAATACATAACTATGCACCGACTTCTTTTCATTGTTATGTTGACAAGTTCGCCTAAGCCTTGAAAGAAATTTTCTCTGTCATTTTCTTATGCGCCTTGATTCACAATTGAATATCGTAATACTCCTTCATGTTTCAATTAGTGATTACTAGTCTTTGTTTTATATCTTCAATCAATGTATCGACTTCGTGCAACGATGCATTTTCCTAGATATTCAGTCGTTATTTTTAATAAACAAGCTTGTGGGCGTGCTTTTTCGTGGGCATGCCACTGTACCTATAAAACAGCCATCTGCTCGTCAAGGCATAACGTGCGCGAATCGTTGTAATAACCAGTAAAGTTCATCAGAGTGATAAAACAGTCACGGTGACTGTTGTGACTAGCCCATTTAGTGAAAGTAGCTAAATGGGCAAAATATATGGGGCATCTCACGCCAAATCGGAGACCATTTAACTTTTACAACGCCGATCTTTTTGTATTTTTTTCGTTTAGTATTATTTGAGATAAACCTTCACGAATTTTTTTTTCCATTTCTTTATCAAGTCATTCAAGAGATACAACTTATTGAAAAATTACGTTTGTACAAATAGTGTTTTTGAAGTGGTTATCATTCCGCGAAGAATCGGGCAAATGTTAGTTGTTTCAAAATATGTTATTTTTAAACCTACTTTGTATAAAACCATAGAATACAATTTTAAACGATATTACTATGAGATTTTCAAATTTCAAGAAGAAATTGTCATTTTTTTTAAAATTGTTAAGCCTAGTTAGAATGGGCAAACAACGAAATCCATTTGTTTTCGAATTTTCAATTTTTATGTTTTTTATGTTTTTATACAAATTTTTATACTTCGAAGCTATTGTAAATAATCGTCCCAGTGACACCTAGGAATTATTGATTTTTTTATAGAATAATTTAAGGAAATATATATATACAGAATGAGGTACCTGTTATAAGATATATAAGATATAAACAAAAAGATAAAAATATACACGACCGGCGGAAAGTTTTCGGATAAAAGTTGAAAATAATGCTGGAACGTTTTCTTATGCCATTTCACCGGTAGTTGGCCTAGGCCAATTTAATCAACGCCATTTTAAAGAGTAGGGGTTTCCCTTCATTTTGGCTTTCTAAACAGAATTTTACAATTTTTTTTACAATTGAGACCCAGTTTTAAAAACGACAATTTGTGGTCGTTTTTTTGTATTGTTTGTAATTGAAAATAATAGAATTAAATTTTTTCCTTACATTGAAGAAACTCCGTCATCGAAGAAATCTCCGAGGAGACCAAAGTTTAATATGTAAGTAAAAAATTTAATTCTATTATTTTCATCGTATTCAAATCCATCGAGCTGACCACAAATAGGTGGAAAAAAATTTCGAAAAAAAATCTGAAAAAATTCTCCTGAACTCAGCAAGAAGTAATACACCTTTTTGCCATCATGAGGTTTTGCTGTAAACCTCATTGTTTTCATCCTATGGAGCAATTTTCAAATTGTCTATTGTTCTAAAAAAAAAACGACTTATCTTTGAAAAAAAAATCGTAGACATTTTTCTGAAAAATGAACTTGAAGCTTAGACTTCCCCTTTATGAGTACAGTGAAAGACATTCGTTAAAAAAATGTTTACTGCAAAGGAGGTCCACTTGGAAAAGAACAAAAAACTACCAAAAATTGTCGTTTTCAAAACTGGGTGCCAATTGCAAAAAAAATCGTAATTTTTTTTAAGCGAAAATGAAGGGAAGTCTCTGCTCTTTAAAATGGCATTGGTTAAATTGGCCTAGGCCAACTACCGGCGAAATGACATGAAAAACCGTTCCGGCACTGTTTTCAACTTTTGTCCGGAAACTTTCCGCCGGTAGTGTATATACATATATCCCAAAAAATGTAATGTTTAAAAAATATGTATTTTTTGGATGGATTGATAAAAAGATTGAAAACAATCATAGAGGTTAGTTTTAACCGGTAGATACCAATAGAAAAAAATTACCAGAATCGGAGATACAAAAACTAAATGGGGTCCGAGTTGGTGCGGAATCCTTCATATATATATGTATAGGGCATGTACGCCGTATGTATATGTTATATGGTCATAGACATCCCCTTATCAGCGGTTACAATTTTAGGAGGTTTTTTCATCGCTCGTCACCCTCAACATTTTTTTCTCACGATTGCCCAAGCCTGGGATTATCAATGATTTGCTTTGGAAGTGACGAAGAAGGGGCTTTTCGGCGTGTTTCGTTCAATATGTATATATCAGGCATTGTATAGACTACAACGATAAGGCACGAGCGTCGTTGCCGAAAGCTCTTCTACGTTATTTTGTATCCTAAATCGACCTCAAGCACGCGTGTGCTTTCGTTGAAGTGCAAATGAGCTTATCCAGTCCATAAATAAAGATTACATTGACGTTTTTACATAGTAATGTAACATTTTTTGTCATCATTTTTATTATTTATAAACTAATAATACACCCCTTCCATTAAGTATTCTGGAATTACATAAATGTAGATACAGCGCCGCATTTGAAGTTACTGATGGAAATATGTAATGAAAATGAGGTCATACGAGAAAAAGTTTCTCTTGAAAGCTTTATCGTTTCGAGTGAGACGCTGAAACAATATTTTCCCATCGAGGTATTCTCACGAAGGTTATCATCGGTTTATTCAATAAAACCCTCTTTAATGCATTGTAGATAAAATCAAGATGTATACGGATAAAAAAAATATCTCTAACCTACGGAAAGAAAAAAATATCTCGAGTCTAAAAATGATGGAGTTATGATATTTTGAATTTGATAAAATAGTGCACAGCCCCTATCGGCGGAGAGTGATTAATGTCGCAAAATCAAACACAAATCCATAATCGAACACCTCCAGCGCCGGACAAAACCGCCCGCACTAACCTGTAGACTTTTACTCTAAGTTATGAAATAAACAATGCGCGTTAATTATGCAATCTAAATTAAACACTACCTATAGCAAGTCGATCAAACATCGCCATCTCAGACCCCGCCAATGCACTAATGAAACTAACAAAGTAACGTTAAATAACGAAAAGTCGACGATTATAAACAGGCTGGAAGTGACAATTGTACCTCTTATTTACCAAACTATCTTTCTGTGTTAAGCCTCGCGGCACATTTATCACATTTAAAAATATTGTATTTCGCTCAACGTCGCAATTATTCTTATTTTGTTTCATTTGCAACGTGTGTCGATGTAATCTCAGACACATACAAATTCTCAATGGCGAAAGAGAATTGAGAATGAATATATAATTTCCTTAGCTATGCCATTCGTTACACTTCTGCAGTTCGTACACTTTCCTGCGCTAACGTATATTCACTCTCTCTTTCACTGTCTTTCTCTCTCTCTCTCTCTCTCTCTCTCTCTCTCTCTGGTGACGACTTCCATCCTTTCACCACCAAACCCTCTATCTCTCATTCCAGCTTAACCAACCCTCCCCAATTCTCGCACTAGCTCCCAGAGCGGCAGTACCCAAAGTCTATAGCTCGTTCGGTAGAGGTGATGGGGCTGGATCTGCACTGCCGCGGGGGTGACGGTAGTGGTGGTGGTGGTGGTGGCTGTTAGTCGTTGGCGATACACACGAACGCGTACGCTCGGTAATATGTCATTCGGCCCGTTTGTCCCGTTCAAGCTCAAGCGGACTGTTCATTACACGAGCCGCCGCTTCGTCAGGCAGGACGAGAGCACCGGAGTACCTAGCGGTAGAACATCACACGCACATCTACTCACAACAACCCCTACATACGAGAGAGAAACACATACATCGAATAAAAGGTGCGACGGCAGAAAGTACGAGCGGAGACTATTAAAACACCGATCTCGAATGCTGGTAACGACCAGGAGGAAGGGTGAACAGTTCCCGCGATTCTCGCACTCGAATCTCATTGATCACAAGCTACAGCAGAACAGAAATTTAACGCGGACATATACCACTATGACTGTACCAGGCTTCATGGCATCACATTTTTCCACTGTGCACTTTTGTACCGACCAGTGTTGCAGGTATTCTCCACCCCATAAAGTGAATAGAGGATTGATCCAAGCAATGATTTTGTTGTCGTAGTTGGGTGGTACGAAGGTTGCAGAAGACACTTGATACAATTGAAAGTCTCCCTGGGTCTGGTTATTTGAGGATAGTCTTTCGTCGCCAATGAGTATTAAATCATCCCTCTTATTTCATCTTGGCCATATTTTATTCAATACTTTTCCACCTGAAATGGGATAACGCGGGAGCCAGGTGAGTGCAAGACGTAGCGAAGGGGTGAAAACGGCGTCTGGTGGCTATTCTTTTTCACGGATTTAATACCTGCCGACTGTGAGTCAGCGCGACGTGGCATGGAGTGGGCCTCTTGCCATCTACCCCCACGGCCTACTGTTTCCAGACCAGCAAGCGAATGACCGTCAGACACGCGAGCGAGCCGTCCGTTCGGGTGCCGGTCTCCCTTGCGCGAGAAAGGGTTGCAAGAATCGTCCCCAGGGATATTTTACAGGGTGTTCAACCACCTACCACCACTCTCAGCTACTTTGTCAAGTCACCTTCTTGTACACAATACACAATGCAATCCGCGTACACACTTATACTATAGAAAAATATAGCTTTATCTACAGTGCATATCCGCTTAGGGTAGGGGTCTTTGGATACCTGACGCTCCCGCAGACTCGGGAAACTTGTATGCTTGCATTCCCGTCTGGGTCGCGTCTGCTTTGTCCGTACACTTGTGTAACATATATGTAAAGTAAACGCTGCTTTACCTCGCGACTCATGGATTGTAACTTCAAAGTGCTACCTGGTCCCTCCGCTTTTCGCTGCCAACCGATGTTGCCATATACACATTTACACATATCGCTAACCTTGCACCGCGTAAACCCTCCTTATATAACAAGTATGCCATATTCCACACCCGTTTTAGTGAGCTACCATACGAGACTCGTACATTCTCTCATAAGATTGTTCGGCCTCGCTAAATACACTTTGAAGAATATTTAGCTGGAATATCGCAATAACAATGCTGAAAAAAATCACTTCCACATCATTGCTTATATTCTACAGAAGTTTAAATAAGTTGAACGTAGTCTTCATATACTATTCACTAATGTTGTTTGACCTATCATTTGTCAAATTTACGTCAAATGCTATGATATTTATAATTTTATGATTTCAATATAATGGCATTGGTTAGATGTGCTCTTCATAAAAGATGTACTTGTTTGCACCTCCAGCTATCTGTACACTGCGGCGTGTCTAGGAGCGCACATGCGAGCGTGTGTAGGCGATCGCGGATCTGTGGGTAGGCATGTGCCTACATATATCTGCATGTCGGTACAAACGGGCTCACGCTCGTGTATGTAAATGCATACGCGCGTGCACATGCGCCTGAGAGTATATATTACTTTGATCGTGCATGTTACCATGCATGTGAGAATGCGTATGAGGGTACTCAGGGGATAACGCACAGGCGCGCATTCGTACGTGTATACCTGTAAGTATATGCTTTTATATAGACGGAAACCTTCCCGTCTCTTCGTCCAGTTTCCTGTCTAAGAAAAATACAAAGTCTGAGCTCCTAGGGGAGACTTCTATCGCTCGATTCGGCATCGAGGGGTCTATAGCGGAACCGCCACAATGTACAACTGGGGCCGAATCACGCTCGGCTATGCTCCGGTAGTTGCTCGCACGTATAGTATCTATATGTACTTTACGTACACCATGAACGGTATATGTGTCAGTGAAAAAAGGAGCGAAAGACCAAAAGCGATAAACCACAATAAGCCGAGTTATATTGGACGGTGTAATGCGCTGCTGTCTGCCCGTTGTAGCTCTGGCTGCTTGCTCGGTTGCTTCGCCGCCCGGTCGTCCGCCTCACGAAGCTGAACCTGGCAAAGTGCTCTAATAACTTCCTCCCACCACTGCCCAGACGGGGTGCCGCCAATCATTCTTTTTTCGTCTCTCTCTCTCTCTCTCTCTCTCTCACTCTCTCTCTCTCTCTCTCTCTCTCTCTCTCTTTCGCTCTATATTAATGATATTGCAGCAGGTCTACACTATTCCAATATCATGATCTATGCTGACGACACGCAAATATACTTAAGCTGTCATCCGTCCGACTTCTCCAATGCGATAGCCATCATGATCTCTTCTGACGCCGGAGTCATCGCTGAGTTTGCTACTACCAACGGTCTCACCTTGAACCCAAACAAGTCCAGGGCTTTGATCTTTGGTAGCTCTGGCTATCTCGAAAGTACACTACAGCATATACCGCCTGAAATTCTACAAGCGCACTTTCTCCATAGATCTCAGAGCCAAACTAATAACAACGCTGGTATTCCCTTTCTTGGCTAACTAAATAATAAACTTCAAACCCTACAGAATTACTGTGTGAGATTTGTCTACAATCTGAGGTGGGACGAACACGTCACTCCATATCGTCACCGGTTGCAATGGCTATCCGTCGCAAACCGTCGTCTGTATTTTTTGGGCGCAATCGTATAGCGCATTCTCAAACTCGCAGCACCGGCCTATCTGCGGGAGCTTCTGCCTCCAGTCGATCGGACAGTTCGATGCTCTGAGCGTCGACCACCATTAACTTTCTCGATTCCCCAT
>JAPYZT010003686.1:0-26419 GCA_030522965.1 Tryphoninae sp. A BG-2022a
CAGCGATGCTCAGGGAATATTCGGAAGAGTGTATACTATTCGATAAAGCAAAAAAAAATCGATTTTTTGAAAATTTCACACTGGAAAGCTCCCTTAAAGGCGAACTTCTTTTGACTTTTCAATAATGAAAAAAAAATAAAGCACCCGTGGACTGGACTCGATGTCGAGCTTCAGGAGGTCCTTTCCTTAATCCCACTTTTTCTGTCGTTTGTAATGTTATCGTGCAATGTTTAATTTTTGAGATATTTCTATTGGTCATCGATTCAAGCAATATCCTAGAAAAATATCATATCCATTTTCTGTGTAAAATTAACGACCCCACTCTATGGAAATTACGAGTTTATACGAAAAAAAAGGATTTCGAGAGACGACTGGAGTCTTAAAAGCCTGAAGAGATACTATCCACCCCAAGAAAAAGTGTAAAATAAAGGTGAAAATTGTCTTTTTTCAAAATAATATTTTACAATTGTCTAACCGAACCCGAAAATTATCGTCATTTTCAAATATAAAATGTTCTCGTTCCCAACCCAGCAAACTTTCGACTTGCGACTGAAATGGAGGGGTTAATAGATAGGGATTGAACCTTATCGACTCTTTCCGCAATTATGCTCCATTTACAAGAGTTTCTCCGCATAAACGCCAATCCCTAAAAATGCTATTTACTTATACAGAAACGTTTTATAAACGAGGGAAAGTTACGGTATAAAAGTGCGCAAGTTTCAATCAATACCGTTTCTTTGGCTTATTGCGTTGAAACAACGTAGGTATATAAACAATTTTTCCGATGCTGTCTTTCCATCTCGCAGTAGGTATAACGAATGGAGAGGAAGGATTTATAATCGGTGGACGTTGGCCGCGTTCCCGAGTCCGCCAGAGCTCTCGTGGCTTCGTAAATATCGATAATGAGTAATTTCCGATGTGCTATCGTTCGATCGAATATCTACTCGGTAAGCCGCAAAGCTGTGACGTGGAGGCGTGGCATGTTCGTCACTATTCTGAAGTATTTATAGGTGCGCGGTGACCGAGAAGTACAGCCATTTCACGGTATACGGGCCATCGAGCGTAAATTACCGAAGCGGCGCTGCATCGGCCGATGGAACGCTGTATTGTACTATATGTGCAGCTATGTAACGAATAAAAGTGAATAATATCAGTAAAAAGTCGTCGTATTTATTTGTTAGACCAGAGAGTTCTTTGAAGAAGTTACTTTCAAGCGCGACGGATTAACCGAATCCATGGACGAGGCTGCTCAAGTTTTTTTTATCGACATGGTCGTCGCTCCACGTCATCGTCGTTACCGCCGTCATTCCGCCTCGCTCATTTGTCACACTATTAAGGCGTACAAAACGACTCTGCGGACAAAAGTCATTCTCTCAACACGCGTCTCCACTTTTTATGGAGAAGACAATTTCCATTGGCGGCATTGTAAAGTGATTGGGCCCTGCCTCAAGTCTTTCCCGAACGTTCGGTACAACTCTTTGCATGATGCATGTTATTTATATTAAAGTATCAAAGAATGGCCATTAATGTCAGTGTAAATGAATCCACGAGAAGGTATAAAAATAATGTCGAAACAACGTTTATGATCATTCGAAATTCACGAAAGTGCTAATGTTAGCAATTAACAAACGGTATGCCACAATTCCAAATGTTAGTTCATATTACGAGGTACACGAGTACTTTTGAAATACTTAAACTTTTAGAATTATGGACTAAGATATAGGCAAATGACAGCTCACCTTGTGTATTTCATAGTAATCGTAAGAAACGATAGGAAGAAAAAATAAATCAGGAATATTACGTGTTGCTAAAAGTTTCAATGTTTTTGTTCTTAAGAGATGAATTTTTTTTAGAAAAGTCTACATTCTACTGTTTCTTCAATGACGCCATTATGAGAGTGAACAGTAGATCACCTAATGTGTCAGAATATATAAAGATTAGTGAAATGAGCCAAGTTATAACTTCCTATTTTACTCTTTTACATCCTTTTTGGAATGCGAATTTCTCAATGCAACATTCCTAATATCGCAAAAAGCATTGATTCGATATACTACTTTGATACGGTGTCCTGCTTTATAGGAAAACATTCAACTGTGGTAATTCTGGTTCAAAGTAAAAGTATATTTTTGTCCTTCTCTCATTAGTACAATAATTATTAGCCGCAATTATATTAATTATAATTTGGAACACAGAAACGAACATGGTCTTTTTTCTTGTAAACAAAAATTGAGCTTTACATTCTTGCGCTACTCGTGTCACTAATGACATGAGCTTCACGTGTCTACGATTAATTCGATAAATTCTAAATATTTGAATACTTATTATATCCAGTGTATTCTTTCAGATTAGCCATTGATAGTTGAAAAAAACAACTAACTTTCAACTGAATATATTTGCAAAAATCATCACATTCTCTATTTCGAATGTATTACACATATTATACTCTATAGCTCTTTTCTTCTTCGTACTTTATTCTATTAACAAATATACAGTTATATAATGTTATATAGTACGCTTCGCATTATATTTTATCGGATAAAATATCGTTCATTATTTCATACGTAGAGGTTTGGCACTAACAAAGGATTTCCGCCAATAAGAAATTATTTTCACATCCGTGAAAGCAATACTATTACAATATAAATCATTTTAATAATTCATAACTTTTTATAATATAAATCATTATAACATAATTAATAAAACATCCAGTTGGATAGATGCTTGAATATGTTGAACGGACCTAAATCTAAGTACGCTAGTTTTCGTTAGCCTTGTGTTATAATATCGAGAATCAAAATTGGCTTCAAATATTCGCCTCGATTCTATACATACCTACGTACTTCCGAAAAAATGTATATTTATTTTTTATCCATTGTGTTACAAATCAGCTAAGGCATTTAAGTATTTAGAATATAATAAATATGGTTATATTGATTACGCTCGAAACGTAATAGAAATTAAGTAAGTGGTACCACTACTGTGATTGGTTTAAAAATGGGTGATTTTTGGAATTTTTTAAAAGAAATATAATAAAGTGTTTATTTTGAAATTTGGAGGATATATTTTTACACATTTCAAGTACATCCATGCACAAAAAGTTTGAATATTTAAAAAATCATTGTATATCTCCTAAATGGTAAAAAACGTTGCCCTAATGCTGCAGTGATTGTGGACTTCACAGTGTCTGGAATAAAAAAATGTTACAAAGTGTTAAACTAGAATATTTCTCCCATACGAAGAAATGGTGGGGCTTGAAAAAAAATCAAAATTTCGTTCGAAAATCTCAGTTTTTCGTTTGCCAAAATTGAAATTTTGGTGCAATAAAAAAACTGGAGAATCATTATAAAGAGAATTATGTGGAAAAAAAGGAAAAACAGGTCGATTGGATAATTTGTTTTCGAATCACAACTGCAGAAAATCTGAAAAATTTAGTTTTAAGAAACACACATTTAAAGTTTGAACGTACTGTTCTGAACAATGGAGAGCAATTTTTTGAAACTGTGTAGCTCGAATGAGATTTAAAAATTTTAGTGTGTTTTTTTTTAAACGTATAAACTATCGGTAAATGCAAAAAAATCGATTTTTTGAACATTTCATACTTGAGGTGAAAACTTGATCAAAAAATTATTGCTCGTACTATTGTTTAGTCAAGTATTCACCTTAAGAGGATTATGAAGCTGCTGAAAGTACGTTTGCAATCACGTTTCAAGCAAATTAAAACGCATACCAGGAACGCATCAAATACATTGCACAATCCGCGGGACTAATGAAAATCTCATTTTACCTCATTTTCTATTTTCAGACAAATATGAATCATCCAAAATCTTGAAATAAAAAAATCATGAATACAATTATTACTCTCAAAAATAAATGGTTTCGATCTGAATGCTTTACTAATTATTGAGTTGCGTTCAAATTTCGATTTTTTCACCATGTTGAAAAAAAATAGTAAGTATAGCAATTGCACGATGAGAAAAGTCCAGATTGTTTCGTAATTATACGAGGAATATGGGAAAAACATTTTTTAAATCGACTACGTCATACCTGGATATATTTGTGTTTGAAGTAAAAAAAACATTAACAAATTTGAGAATAATCTTTTCGTTATTTTTTTATATGAAAGAGCAGTGCAAGGCGCATAATTTGATGTACTTACAACCTTACTTACAATTTCTTGCTCGAAAATTAATTGCAATTTCAATTTTCTTTTAATGAATTTCTAAAAGTTCATAACTGAAAAATATGGCCAAAAAAATCTAAAAATTTCAAGTTTTTCTTTTTTCATTAAATACTATGAGGGAACAATTTCTTGTCAAAGTCGAAAATTTGTCGACAGTCTGATTACCGATCTGACGTGGAATACCTCATATGTATGTACGTATATACCTGCATAGTACAAAAATATCTCACCGCTACTACCAAATCCTTATTATCTATAGCCACGCTATATACTACACCGTTAAATATTCATGCATGTATACATTATTTATTGTTACATACATACTTGGATAAAATATACGATTCATATGACGTCAACATATACATGAGGCAGAAGTGCCCTCTGCTCTAAACCTGAATCAACATCATCCTAGTCATCTACTTCCCTGAAATAGAAATAATTAAAAAGTGTTCAACCTAATCCGAATTGGCTCATATTTATTATGGAAAAAAACGAGACAGTTTGATCCCTTACACCAAAAGCATCACCGAGTAAGTGTCACATAACTGAGGTGTTTTAATGTTTTAAACTTTCCACGGACATGACTTATGTTAAATGTATTTTAGAATTATCATGCGAGTTATCAATCAATCATTAAGTCCATGAAAAAATTACACAAAGACTATCTTATCCGCCTGTATGGATGACAACTATATTGATTTTTATATATCGGCATTCTAAAATATTAATTAATGCATCGTGTCGAATATAAATGTTTCGAAATTGGGTCAAGTGATCCACTTAGTGATCTCTACCTGGCAATGTTGGCTGTTGCAAATCCATGTGGATTAATTTCCAACTAATTAAAAGATCGCATGAAATGTAAAATTACGCACGACTCTTCATTTGCATTACCAGCACTTCATTCCGCTAGCAACACTCCAGCGAGGGTACTAGTTTTTGAAACTCATAGACTCATCGATGTGAATTAAGCTGGCACAGTAATCTACTGCATGAAGAAGAGCAGTTTAAAGTAGAGTTTAAAGTAGAATTCGGCAAAAGTTAAATTTGTAGAAACTCTCCACGGACTTCATACTGTTGACACCAAGTATTTACTATGTTTCTTCATTCTGCGTATAGAAGTACAGTGATAAGAAGATGAAATTATATTACAAGTGTCAGAAGGTATTTAATATTTTTTTTGTAAGGTGTGTACTATCTATATTGTAAACGGAATAAGATGGTGAAAATATTCAAATAGCAATCGTGACACTTTCTCAATAATTCAAATAAAATATTACACCAGACACTATTTTATAAATCGCGATGACTGGTCGGACAACCGACGATCCCGCGCGAACCTTGGCTCTCTACGGTTCTCTTGATTTATATATTTTCACTTGGAATGATCTCGATCATTCGATGAATACACCATGCCCATGTTCAAGAAATTTCTACGATCCCAGCGTCGAAATTCATTCCCCTTATATAAATTATAGTTATATACAGGGTGTCTCGATTTATCAAGGGACATAATTAGAGAATATCAGGTTGCACACAGCAAATTACATACAGATTTATGTTTTTAAGGAAATATACGGCGTTTATATTGAGATTCCTTTGTCACATTATACGCAGGATTTACACGAAGATAATGAAACAAAACATGATTTTCGTTCGTTCGTCACTCTGAATTTCCGCAAATGCATCGCTTTCGTTAACAGCGAGAAGCGACAGACGACGTAGAATCCTACGTAAGACTATGCTCAGAATCAAAATCTGTCACTGATAAGCTATCTCCGTTACACATGATGTCTCAGGTGGATGTCACACAGTTCCATTTTGGAATGCAGCTCGTTCCAATTGCGGTATTTAAGGTAGTCGTATCGTTGGGTGGGGGATTAAAACTTTGTTCCCATTTTTTCTCACATTCCAAGTGAGAGCATTTAAGTTCATTAAGAAAAGTTGTTGCAAATCGACTAAAGAACAACATACTCAAAATTCAAATTGATCCTACGTAAATTTTATTTGTTATATAATAAACAAAATCATGAATTTTGTTTCCATAAGATTTGTTATAAAAACTAATTGAAGCTTCTTTGATGGCGTATAAAAATGTGAGCAAAATTTCAACAGGTTTCATCGACCAACTGATCGAGATACTCGTTGTATAATGTTGCGATATTTAACACGAGCTCTTATGGGAGATTGCAAAAAGTGACGATTTTCAAGAATAAATATCGTGATTTTTGAGTCGATAAAGGCCCCTGAAATTTTACACACATATACGTATGATATCAAAAAACGTATCCGCAAATTTTCAGTGAAATCTAACGGAAACGCTGTAATGATAGGACTACCTTAAGGAAGCCTTGTTCTATTACTAATTGGTCATTGCTGATGGAGCAATGCTGATACAGACCGTAAACTAACTGGAAATATTGTATATATTTTTTTGTTTTTCGTCCGCAACCTATTTACGATTTGGGAAAGAAACATTCGAAACGCGATTCGTAATTTCTCCGGCACTGAGCAACCGATCGCTTAAAATTATTAAGTATATCTAGAAAATTATGGCAAAAAATGGTTAAACGTTTTTTTTTCTTCAAATTTTGAAAAATCAGCGATCGGTTGTTCAGTGCCGAAGAAAAAAGGGATCACGTTTTCGAATCGCTCGTCGCTTATGAAAGTGACTCTTAATTTCAAAAACCGTTTGCGATCGTGTCCTCAATGTCTCGATGGAATTGAATTTCGATATAAGCGTTGCGTTTCTTCTTGAAACTATCAAACTTTCATATAAAAATTTGTTTTGTAAGTTCTAATTCATCGTACGTTCTAATCCTAGTCACTTGACTTATGTTCCTGGGTAAACTAACATATAACACACTGTATCTATGAGCCAATGCCCGGATTAATAATAGGAGTTAGTACCTCACAATCTCAAGCTGGCTCATAAGATTGGGATTTATTTACGCATATTAACGAAACTTACGTAAGATATTCGATGTCTTTTTTAATAAAAAGTAACGAATAACATCAACAAGAAAAACATCGTTCTTTGAAGCATTCCCAGTTTTTTAAATAAAAATACTGGTCATTCAGCATAAATCAAGAAGAGATGTAAACAAATTTTTAAAATGCTAGTATCAGCCATAATCTAATAAGACTTAAGGTGGAAATAAATATTTACTTTCTATTCTCGCAATGTTTTGTGTACTTCACAGGATTACCAAGCTAGGGTAAGCTTTTTTTTAACGAAAAAAGTAGATTTCTATATTTGTCATGTTATCAGTTTTTGTTATAGTAGGTATATCGCATTAAATACTCGCTATGAGTTGTCTATAATCGACTAACAATGGGTTACACTCGATCGAAGTTATAGGATATAACTAATCGATCGATTAGTTTCTTATTTACATGATAAGTAATGACGTTTTAAGGAAAACTTTGAAAAATGTAATTTTTTATTTTTGTATAAAAATAGAAATATTTATGTTCACGTAAAGATACAGGCTCTTGGGTACAACTGGATTTTAGTTGCACACAAACATTTAAGTGCTTTCCTGCTTTTTTATCAGGTGGGCAACATTATTATTTAAACGCTGGCTATATATTCTAGTTTTATAGAAAAAAGAATATTGTTTCGATATTATAAATCATTTTTATTTGCGATACAAAATGCGATAGGTCGTTAAGAAAACTTAAAAACAAATTACGTATATTACCTTAAAATAAATTCCAACGTTACAAGCAAATCTGAAACCATGAGGTGAAAACTCAGAATATCACTCCGGAAAACAATCCATATCCATTTATATACCCGCACATTTTCACTTACATTCAAGTACATCCGTTTGAAAGAAGATAAATCTTGGTATTCGAGTATCCGCATGGACAAAGCCAAACTTTTGTCCATTAACGAATGTCTCGTGAAAACAAGACATCTGATGAAATATTAACGCTAAGATTATAGAATCCCCCGGTCACTCAAATAAGACATCACTTATTGATCGTTCTAAATTGTAGCAGAAAAAATGCAATGATCACTGTCCCGTAGTAGGCAGTTAGGTACTAAAAGATTGTCACTATCTTGTATCCCTTTGCAGGTGATAATTATCACATTATAATCAACGCAATCCCGAATATGCAAAAAGATGCACTTTGGTATATGTTGACGAAAACCTGATTTGATATACATAATATAAGATGTTCACATATGTATTATATCTTAATTAGACCATATAGAAGCTTTGATCGTACACACACAATAATTTAAATAGTCGACTATGAAGCTTCGATAATTAGACGATCAAATGAACTTACCTTAAGTGATGTTCGGTCATAATTATCCTAGACGTCTTGTGCGAATAGATCAATGGTGGTAACGCCAATTGGTCGAGCCGCCACAGATTTTTAAATTACATAAAAATAAAAAATTGCGCTTACCGTCATCTATTGCAGCGTTGTTCTCCTCAGAAGCCCTTTCATCCACCATGACGTCATTGCATTTAAAAACCTACAAATTGCATCTTGAATAGATCAAAAGAGTTGGGACAGATATGAGGGTTTGATCTATTCGGACAAGAAGTCTAGCATAATTGTGATCGAACATCATTTAAGCTAAATTCATTTGATCGTCTAATTATGCCACGTTGTCTTGTTTTCCAGATCAATGGTAATTGTTCAAAGCATTATGCAATTTATATTTGAGAGTAATTTAACGCGTACAATAAGGAGAATTTCAGGTTGACATCAATAGCTCCTGTATTCAACTCTTATAACTTAAATGATAATAGATCTAAATATTTTTGTATTGTTTATCACAGGTTGATTATAAAGTTGCGCAAACATATTCGATTTTTCAGTCGAGCCCACAAATTTTCCGATTGTTTTGACATCTACACCTCTACGATATTCAGCCGAAGTAACTGCAAACATCCGGAACTATGTGAACCGAAAATGTTTGTATCAATTCCCCCTTTAGCCATAATTCCGTTTATCCACCTTCGTATTGCTTAAGTTGTGAAGGTCTTTTGTACGTTCTTAATAAGAAATCTTCCTTATTACGATTACGCCAAACGTTTGATATAACAGACTAAGACTGCTGATACACACAACTTTGACTGTTTTTTAAAGAACGAACAAAAGAGGTAGATTTTTCTGCAGACCAGACGTTTTTATACGATCTTACAGCTTAATCTAATCTTTGACAAAGTTTGTGCTATTTATACTATTACTAGCGTCAATAACATATCTAACTAATTTCTTTGTCAATTCTTCAAACGACAGTGTGTCGTGCGGCCATGGCCTTTTTAGATAACCTAAAATTGGGTCAGAATTCCAAACTTCGTCGTATTTTACTGTTTACGAGCGTAAGTGAACAACATCTCGGAAAAATCTCTTGATAACGATCTGTTGTTCTATATCGTCTAAAACTATAAACGCTAATGCTGACCTATATGAATTTGATGTTACATAGGTTTTTACGTGGGATAAAGAAACGATTAAAAACTCGAGAACGTATGCTACTGGAGCCTGAAGTGGATTGACTTTCTTTCTTGCCAGAAATTCCACCATAGATTCAATGGTTTCCGGTATTCATTAAAAGTTATCTATGATAACGATGCCCTCACTATCGGTATGGACTCTTAAGGAACTTCCTTCAACGCTTGCTGATAATTTCCCGACAACCAGGGAAAGCGATGTTCGTAACGGATGTAACTGTCTGCAATTATGAATTACCACATTATTTTTGGCTGGAAAATAATTGGTTGGGTTACGAGCAATTTTTGAAACAAGGGGTACCACAATTGTGTTGGCCAGAACGGTACAAGCAACACTCCATTTGTTTTCTCAGCAATTAAGTATTTTCCTAATCGTTCTCAAAATGATAGAAAATGGTAGGAAAGTGTAAAAATATAAATTCGTTCACGGTATGATTTGTTCACGTCTACTGCGCAAGATCTGTGTGCCAAGAGACAACTTTTTTGCACGTTGCATTAATGTTTGATGCGAATAAATCTATATCGAATTTCTCTAAAGCTGACTCTACTTGATCGTATGCCCAACTAGGTGATTCCCACTCGGTTTCATTTTGTTTCACTCTCGATTCTTCGTGTGCTTCTTTATCATCTTCAGAACTAATATACCGAATCGAAATACCACAAATTGCGAGTTTCGCAATTTTAACAACTTTGGAAATTGAATGCTAACCATATGACTTATGTATGACAACGCCGTCGTATTATCAATGCAAAGCAATATCTGACACGAATGTTTGTTTTTAGCAAAACATTTGCGTCTATAAAACAATGCTTTTAACTCAAAATAATTGATATGTTCTTCTCACTCTTGGCTATTCTAAAACCGATGTATCCGATTTCTCTTACAAGCTACTCCCCAACCTGTTAGCGAGGCATTGCTGAAAATTTCCATTTCAAAGTGGTCCTTTCTTATCGGGTTAACGCATTCTCTTATATTTTTTGTCCGCCACTCTAAGTCTGGTATAGTTTGTCCAGTATTTTCATAATTTTATTGTAATTTGCATTTGTTTTTTGCACGGCTAAATATTTTTCTCTCTCGACATTTTTTGTATATAGAGTTCTGTATCGAAGTGCGGGACTGGCAGCTACGAGGATTCCGATAAATTCGGTAAATTTTTTGATTTGACAATGATCGATTGTTTGAAACCTCCTCGCGAGATCATATATCTGATTTCTCCTGCCTTGTGGTAATTTAAAACAGAATTTTTCCGAATCGAAGAGAAAACCAACCAATTTGATTTCTTTCAAAGGTTCAAGAACACATTTTTCCCTATTTAATGTTAATCCGATTTCCTCAATTAACTTTCAAGTCTCCCGACCATTTTTCAGATAAGAGACTGATATAAATCTTTTCGACCTCGATTCTTGTGCTGGTTTCATGACCTTTTAGTATTCACATATGCTGTTGTACATAGACCGAACGGGATACAATTAAACTCGTATAACGAATTTTTGTAAATAAATCTGCTGTATTTTCTGCTTGATTTGTTTGTTGGAATCAAGAAATACGAATCCTTACGATCCATTGTTGCTATATACATATCTTTTCGCATTAATCGAATAGCTATCCTGTTGGCCTCCATTTTAAAATGGGCTACTGAAATAAAAGTACTTCTTTTAGATTGAGAATGAAACGCAGATCTCCATTAGGTTTTGGGACAAGAAAGTATCACAAATCAAACTGCTTTTTGCATGACTCACATCTAGATATTGGGTGTTTTTGAGCAGTTTCCTAATCTCCGATTGACAAGTAATCATTTCTTGTTCTATTCATTTCGGCTGCTTCTATTCCACTTATGAATATTGTTGACTGACGAAAATGATACTGGAACCCTATACCCATTGTAAAATAGAAGAGTCATTAGTCAATTTTTCCACATAGAGAAAAAATAACGCATTCTTCCTGCGATTCTCACGGAGTGAAATTCTTGTATCGACGGTTGTCCTTGCTTCCGGAAGTCTTTCGATTTCTGTCCCTTCCTGTGAGTGCTCCGGTGACTCGCTCCAGAGGGACGGTACCAGTTTAACTTTCCCGGCTGTTGCTCCCTTGAGAAACTGTTTGGCTTTGTGTATGCTGATGCAAATCTGAAATTTAATTCGTGGAATGCGTGCCCAAACTTTATTTGGTATCCAAGGTTGCTTGGTCAAATCCTTAGCAGAGTTTTTCATAGATTTAGCTGCCTTGAGATTTTTTTGTAAATATTTCTCCAAATAACCATGACTCAATTGGGCTGTCATTGGCAATATTTTTGACAATGGGATTTAACCCGGGAGGAATAAACGATTTCCTTGTTTTTGACATGTCATGATATAGGTCAGCCAAAATACTGTCTGCATCGGCCAGGCGTTCGATAAATTTTGACGTGTCAATTTCTTGTGCAGTACTACTTCCCTCCGCCTTCAGCACTTTTGATAATACTGCGCCAAAAGCGTTGATGCCAGTTCCAAGTTGATTTTGGGCAGAGTTATCGCCAAATGTGACAAGGCCAGTTTTATATCCAGGTTAATTTTTGGCACTTTAGTCAAAGGACAATTACGTATTGGTGGATCTTTTTTCTAGAGATCGCGCTTTTGGTCTCCCGGCAATCCATCTTGGAATATTTTTAACCAGCGCTCTGCTACTTGATCATATTTAGATGGATCCTCTCCCAAACATCCCAATGTCCATTCCCCGAGCTCCTTTGATAACTGCTTTTCTTTACCCTAGGTCTGATTTGCCGACAACCGACGTAGCAATTAGACGTATCTGCTCACTAAACTCTATAGACCGTCCACGACTGAAGTGTGACGTATCTCTTAGATGACACTCACCACTCTTTCCGTCGGAATGATAGGGTATGGATCTCGCTGGATTTCTTCGATACACGCAATCTTTTTCCAAATGTGACATTCGTCTGTATTTAACCGCGATACGCCTGCCATTCTCCTTATCAGAGTCCCACGACTCGCTCCTTCTTGAAAATCGAAGCGATCTTGAAGGTCTCTGACTGGGACATGACCGCCTGATCTCTTCTTTCAGGCGTGGCAATTTTTCCTTGAACAAGTTCCTCGCTGAATTTCTATACCTCGGAAAACTCTTCGGGTACTCCTCTGACGACGAGCGCATTTTTATTTTAAAGAAAATTTTTAAAACCCCTCGTCAATTAATTTTCTTTTTTAACGCGTATTTTATTCCGACTGTCGCGGATCCCACAGAAAGATGTAATAGCGTCATGACGAGCGAAGTGCATTTAATTAAATTAAAAAATCTGTGGCGTATCGAGCAACTGGCGCTACTACCATTGATCTATTCGGACAAGGTGAACTGTTCACGATTAAACTGCGAAGCTGGCAAATCGCCATGGGCGATTTTATTAATATAAAATTTACCATCGACGTAATCGTGGATGGTAAATTCGATGAATGGAAATTGTAATGCATACCTTCAATCGCCGTGAGCACTCATGATCGAAATTACACTACAATTATACATACAAACGTCTGGATGGATAATTCTTTTCAATAAACAGTCACTGTTAAGAACAAACCTTGCACCATAGTGAATATGACTCGCTGATATTCACGTTCACGACTATTATTATATAATATGGACAACACGAAGATCTACATGTCATATTTACACCCGGAAATGCAGAGAAAAATGTGGGATTCTGCAATTGGCTGTAAGAAATTTCGGTTATCAAATTTTATATCGGGCTTGCTAGTTATAATGATGTCTGTCAACAACGATAAAACGGAACGAAGAGTACTTCCATAAGGCCTACTGCTCGGCTCGTCTGTACTTAAATATTAGCTTCAGCCCAGGAAAGACAACCATGTTATAAATACGTATGAGCTGTGATACAAATTCTTACCTCACAGTGTGACAAAACTAACATAAGCGGGAAAGAAGCGTGGTCGCTTATGAAATACACTTGTTTCTATTATTTTTGAATTCTAGATTGAATTTCAATCGTATTCAATGCGTTTCTATCAACAAGTAAGAAATAGAATTAAAAATGAGTGATTAAAAACAAAATATTCGAATTAGTTCGTTCACTTAAATTGTGCTGGGCACTTGTTCCTCAACATTATACACTCATACTTCCGCCTCGTTTTAGGGTAGCCACACTTTTAACGACCCGAGGGTCCTGGACATCCCCCCATCTCTCCGAGATAAGAGCCTGCCTTCATCTTTTACCATATACCGTTGAACATCCGAACGGATGTCACAGTTCATCAACGAAAGGAGCAAAAGCAGAAAGACCGGAAATCGAATCATACCGAAGGAACTCGGAAATTTCATACGTGTCCGCTAGTTGCGTTGATACATCAAAGACACAGATGATAGAACGGAATGAAGCGTAGTTTAATTCATGAACCCGGCGACGTACATATCCCAACAATTTTAAGTGTCAAAAGTTGATGACAAAGACTCAAAAAATTTTTAATATTGTCCAAGTCCGAGAATTAATAGGAATGCACGTCTGGCCAGTATGAGCTCGAAATGGTTTAGTACATATACAAAAATCGACAAACATATGATGTCGTGTTTACTACCAAATCGAATCCACTTTCTTTCTACATTTATTCACCATTTTATTCATCAGGCATAACAATTGTGCCATAGTGGCAAGCTGAGATATGGTATCCGTTGTGTAACTCTTTGTGGATCCCAAAACTGATTTACTTTAGGATACACGCAAGCAGAAACGGACAATATATTAATTTAGCCATATTTTCCTCAGTCATTTCCACGTATGTTACCTATTACAGATTGATCTTAAGCAGTCTCAACTAATACCTTATTATTGTTCAGAACTTGAATCAATTTTCACACAAATAAGTCATAACTCTTGTTAATCTACCCGAATGGTTCGCTCTCATAAAGTTGCCCGTCTAGCAATCATTCCATAAGCATACGTAACGACGATTTTCCCATTGAGTTAATGTAACGAAATGGTAATTATTCAAAACGATCATCAAGCTCCGTAAATTCTTCGACACAACACGAGGAGTATTTATGTCCGAAGGGGATGGATGTAGTAATGCCCAGTGGCAAAGGCGTCAGGAGACATCACTTTCGATTTCAAAGCAGGTCTACAATATATTGTGGACAAAATGATTCTTGAATTAATTGTCTCGAGTCTTACGGCAGAGATAAAAGTTCTTTAGCATTAATTCTTGCGATAGCCTTCCAGACTACACCGATATAGCAACTTAATCCAAATTGATCACCTTGACCATCCATTAATACGACAAATGTGAGGGAAGAAATATTTCACGTATTATCTTACATTCAGAGTTGAATGTCGAACAAGTCACAGAAATACCATAAAACGAGCACTGGCCGTCCGACGATTCGTTCGATTGACGTCACACGGCGACACCAATTTGCCTCTCCGGTGCTGACAAACGATACATGCCGTCTCAAGTATACCTACTACAACGTTTTGCAACCATTATGCATATCGATGAGCTTAAAGCAGCGATACATTATATCGTCGGGTAATAACCACGCTCGCGAGGCAAAAAAAGTGCGCGCGTCTCGGTGGAATGACTACAAGAACCCGTTACAGAACATGAATGCATTACCGCTCCTGCTGCGCTGGAGATTGTTATTTATGACCATGAGGTTCACCTGCTCAACCACTCACATCCGTCAAGACGAACATGTAATGATGAAAATTACAACGTGTCCGATCGATTGCATCAACGCTTACTCCCAGTATGTCACTACAAATCGTGCGGGATTAAAGATGAACATACGAAATCCAATTTTTCCTTGCAAATTTCTGTCCGCCTCGGCCACGATGAATGATGATGTCGGTCACTCCTTCGATTTTATGAAAAAAAATGTACCTACGAGAGTGTCGGCGTATATTTTTAAACCTCTGACGAAACGATCCGTAATATCTTGGGTGGTATAACATGAATGATGGTGCATCGTTCACGCGCGCCCGCTTGTGACTTATTCGGAGAAACAGTAAGCTGCATATTTGAGAACATTAACACTGTTCGTAATAAAAAATGAATGGAGATTTTGGATGGAAGCATGGAGATTTGATCTAGCCTATATCGACGCCAACGCTCCAAACAGCTCGTATCCATTATATTCTAATCGCGAATAAGTATCGGAAAAATAAACTTTCTATATATCTTCGTGGCTACATAATAGATAGACGCAGACATGCATTCATCAAGAAACAGGATTCGTGGTATCGCGTTTTTTCGCGTATATAAAACCATCGCGAAATAGGTAAAGGATCGTGTAACGAAAACGAAGCATGAAAGACTGCTTAATCCGCGATTCGAACGATTAAGAAATATACATAATATCGTAGCTACGTCCAAGGAACGGAATAATAATGAAGATCATTGCCGTAACAATTCTAAGCGTGGCCGTACCGGCGGACGAAAGTTGCACGCAGTCTAATTACGGCCTTCTACCGGAAAACAGATATGCGATGAGAACACCAGCGGACTTGTGTCGTGGCACCAAGTGGGACGTTCCAATCTCCGTGCCAACTAATCAAGAATTTTATCCCGAACGGCCATAATGGACAATCTGGACAGGGGATATCTACCATCGAAATAGTGATTCGATGCAAACAATGTGCTTTTTCTCGTCGTTCAGATCGATTTCGCATACTTTTGTTCGCAAAATAATTCGCAACCTAATTCTTACTGCGGATAATGGGCGAGTCACCAGTATTGTGAGACTTTCCACTGTTTTTCATATAAAATTTCATATTCCGCGTCTTTGCACCATCACCTCCATTATCGTAAATAATCCAATCGCTTTCACTGATGTTATTCGACGCAAGCCTTGGCGCGCATGCGTAAAGTAGAAAACGTGGTTCAAAAGGTGCGACTCAACAAGCGATGAACTCCTCATCTCGATGATTCGAATAGTCGTATTATCCGCAAGTCTCGTCTCATCTTGTATTCCGAGAAATGTCTGACCGAAATGTAGCTGGGAGGCAAGGGGAGGGGACAGGAGCAGAAAATGCCGTGTCGTAAGAGGTTCGCGGTTCTTCAACAGATCGCTATGATTAATCGGTATTTGACGATGGAGAAATACCGCGGATACAACACGAGTCTCGATGCATCTCCGCATTACTTTAACGACAAAATATTCATGATACACGAACGCACTATAAAAATAAGTGCCTAGTTCTCACGTGCGATGGCTTTCGTTTGAGTGAAATCTTCATTCATCATTGCATGGAAGAGTGAAGCTGTTAATGAAACGTTATTTGATCTTGATGTAAAATTGGTTCTTTCACATTTGGAGCGAAATTCCGTCTCTCGAAATCGTTGCGTCACCTCGAACGCTCTTGTTACGTTGTCATCGCCAGTGTCCCTCTTATCTCAGGAAAACATTGCTCTTTCTGGCACATAAGTAGAAAGAAACATTTTCCGAGGCTTTCAGAGTATGAGACGCAGCGGAACACTCCTACTGGTTATTTCGTTCATCGTCCGCGAGAGGCGAGGCAGCGACAAAAGTCTTGACAAATTTTCCAATTTAGCGAGAAAAAATAACTTACCGCCTCTATTGTACATACCAATAGGCGATACCTGGAACGCGATTTATAATTTGTTGACTCGGATAATTAACAAAATTTACACATCCCTTTATAAATACAAAAAGAATCCGGTTAATGGAAGAAGGACTAGAACTAGTGTATATATATTCTTATTTAAGGCAGGACAACACTGTTACGGTTAGAAAAATAACCTATTTTTCATGAACTTTTTTAATTCGCTTTATGGTTTTTTGGGGCCGATTGAAGATATATTATTCCACGTACATTAAGCAAGCTGGCCATCCTGGAAGCTCGAAAAATGGATATATTTTTAAAAAATTCGCAATCTCGAAAGTGTAAGACGAAATATTTATATTTTTTAACAAAAGACGATAGATGGTTTTAAGGATGCATTAAATAAATTTTAGTTCATAATATTAAAAAATGGCAGCACTGTAAAAAGGCCATAGAGTTATTACTATACTGAATGTGCCCCCGAGGGATAATTTAATGATATTGATGATACTACTTGAGAGGATATGTAGGTACTAATAAAGTAATAAAAAATACTCCTGAAAACCTTCAGATCCCTAGTTCAATTGGTTTTCGAAAAGAAAAAAAAATATATGTAAAAATCAGAAAAAAAAATTTCTCAGTAACGTGTAATTCGATTAATCTAAATTTTGAACATTGTTTGGGGGCTGGTGGTAGCTCCTAGAAAAGAATTAAAACTATATCGGTTCATAAGATTCTTGAAAAAATGCTTTTTTCTTTTAGTTTTGGCGCAATTATGAAACTATTTTTTTTTTAATACTCATCTATTTTTCTGCAGGGTCATGAGGTTAAGCATCCTCGATCTCTTTTTGAGAAGATCTATGCGTAGATTGATCGAACCGCGCGATCGATTGTTTGCAGTAGCTCGAGAATCCTACCACAAAATATCTGTAACTTTGACAATACCAACGACACTTACATTGTTCGCAACATTTTAAATTTTATTATGAAGAAAAGAAAAAATTATTTCAGGGTGGCAACCGCCTTAAAGTAGATCCAAGTAAATTATAATATTATTTAAAAAATAAAATAGTTGAAGTACAATCATTTTTTCTAGAAACTCCTTTCTTTCGAACGAGCGCAGACGATAACTCGAGCAATAACAGTCGGATATGTAAAATTGTTGCGCAATGTTGTTTATTTTTTTCACCCGAAATACATATTGCCATTGAAAAAATAGTAATTTTCAACAACACATTGCAACAAGAACATTTTTCACAAACACTTCTCTACTTTGTCATTAAACTGCGATATTTGTTTCAGATCTGTTCGGACCCAACACTACTTCCAACAATAATGACTGCTTGGACGATGTTTGGAACATTTATCGACAATAATTTCAGGATTGCATCAAAAATATTCGCTTAAATTGCGTAATTGAAATGTACGTATTTAACCCTTTGAGACCTGAGTACTTTCAAGCTTATGTGGTCCGCAGATGCATAGGCTAACGCATATATGCGTCCTTAGGGCTCAAAGGGTTAAGAAAATTAAATCCCGAACGATTCTCAATAATGGTTACCATGGCCAGCACTACGATTTTCTTACGGATTTCAGACATCGAAGATCGTTGCATAAATCTGGTCAGGTTTCGTGAATCAACCGTTCCCATTTCGCTTATTCATTCATAAACAACGTGGAAAAGCACGAACGGCGATAGGCAATACCACGAGGCATCTGACAATATAATTGTCCGGAAAGTAATGCCGCTTGTCGTTCATGAGGAGAGACGTGGAATGGAGAAAATGGGATTCTCGTCCTCCCTTGTTCCTCCGTATCGTATATTTCTGTACTTCGGTAAAGAGGACCACCGTACAATGGAGTTAATTAAACATCTCAATAGCAGACGTCCACCCAACGGTGATTAGGCATGCTGCGTCGAGGCGTGACTATGCCTCTGGCCATTGTATACGGCCTGCTCGCGGGCTCCGTTGTGCCGTGGCAAAGTCTCTGCAAAGACGACGGCAACGACGCCGCCGACGACGACGAGGACGATGAACGACAACGTGGAGAAGTCTGAAGCAGGTACATACTAGTACTATCGTCCTGCCGTTGGACACATTACCGAGGAAGAAAGAGTGCGACAGTGGCTTGGACTTGCAAAGAGAGGACAGAGAGGAGGCGAATGACAGAGGAAGAGAGGAGAGAGGGAGAGAGAGCAAACCAGCAAGGAATGAAACAACAATGCGGGTGACAGCTCGTGCACCCCTCCGGCTGCCGCCTCTTTTGTTCCTGACGTTTCGCCGGCTTTCTTCGCACTGACGGCCAAGACAACATTACAACTTGACGGCGCCCATAACCACGTCCGCTGTGCTTTAGATACATAGGCGCATACGTATATATACCGTACTCATCTGCATTAGCACACGTATTACACGAGGAAGAAGGTTTCGTACAGTCAAACTCCCCGCAATCTGACTTTTCATTTTGCAGTGGTTTTTGATGGATTTCAATTGATCATCAAGATTAACACTTAAACCACTCTAATTTTCCGTACAATCCATACTGATCTGTGTCTCTCCGTGGCGTTAGCTATAACTTTAACCGCTCTGTGACTTTAGACCGTCCGTACAACGTTTGCTAGACGACGTTTGTTCTTCGACCGTCATTTGCTCTAAGGAAATATTGGGTTTTACATTCTTATAAGACAGCTGGTATATCCCTAGTTCAATTCTCGTACACGGTGGGGGAGATTAAATCTTTCTATTGTATTGAGAGATATAAATCATTTCGGCGGAAGTGCTAGGTGGCGTTGGATGAAAATTTTAAGGGGCCTTCGACTGTGGCCGACGGTCCAGTAGTTGTAAGAAGAATCATAGTCTGACATTTTTGGAATGAAAACGAGCGGCTCGTTCTCATTTTAAGTCTACTTATGCATCTGTTATTTCAGGAGGCCCGAACCAAATGGTCATTCTCGCTTACACAATTCTATGTCGCGAAAGTGATTCCAACTGAGAGGAGATAAATAGACTTGGGCGAGCGGCCATCCCATTCGTGTCAAGAGACTTTGGAGAACATCTCTCGATATTGTAACTGTCCCGCGTACGAACGTGGACATTTTGGCCCCTCGCTTGTTTCAACTCGATGGGAATATGGGAAAGATTGCGAGGCGAGCAAAGAAAAAATATATTATAAAGCAGCTGCCCAAACTACGACGAAGTATAACGTATAATGCTGATTATTCTTTTATTAATCACTACCGGTAATTACGATTATTCAAATGCTTTTGGATATACAATATTTGTTGTTTTTTTATTTTGTGCGCATACGAATAAATTAGAAGGATTTCCTATGCATGAACTGGCCTCGTACCGCTGTCCATGTGTAAAACGTGGATTTTCCAAATTTAATCCACTCACTTAGAACGATTGTCTCTGCAATTTGTTAATCGTCAGTGCAAATGCGATTCGCACCGGAAACTGCAAAGTTTAAATTCGAATGGCATGTATATTGATATCATTTAGATACGTGGGAATAGTACATCTTCTGCTTTAAATTTTCTATTTACAATTGCAGCTTCGATGCTATTGTTCATCATATTTTGTACTGAAATCTTAGTACTTATCATTGCAAAGTTATGGTGAATTGATGTTTCATAGAAGAATGATAGGTACGCGAATTTTCAATGTTAAAATGTGTCGCGGTGTGCCTGGTAAATCAAGTGAATTCTAAAATTCCGTTGGGTATTTAATAACTTTTTCTTAATTCGTTAAATTATCAATCGACTTGTACGTTTTAGCTTCTCCTGATATTGTATTTGAATCGTGAGATTTAGATAATTAACGTCGCTTTTGTTTGCTGCTAATATCAGAGACTAGGGAGATCAGCAACGCTCGACGAAAAGTTGAATCTACAGAGTTGAATCTGCAACATCTGAGCGTCCAAAGGAAGAACTATTTTTCACCCACGTTAAATTACATACATATATTTTTATAACCTAGCAGACCGTTTAGAATGCTCGAGTGTTTTCAAGAATGGCGAGACGGTCTATGCAATGATGACCTGTATGTACATAGCATAAGCCAGTTAGAGTAAAAAGTGGAAAATATCTACAAAGTGGATTGGCAAGCCAAATTTTTTAGGACAAGTAGAAGGTAATTAGAGATGCCTAAATTCATCGGATTTCATCAAAATTTCCCTGTGCTTTCTCCGCCATCTTGAAAAAATTGAAAAACAGATAATTGGCGATATTTTGGCTTCTAATGATTGAATTTTCATTTTTTTTGTTTAGTTTGATAGTAAAAAATATTTTCTCTCACTTTTGTTTGAATAATTTTTCGATATCTGTGTAAGAAAAAAAGTTACGATAAAAGAAGTGCGACTAATTAATGTTTACAATTAATTATCGTCAAATATAGCAGTTCCTTTCGATTTTATCGAAGTTTTTTCTAAATAAAACTTACAGAAGACTTAATTTCTAACAATTTTTGTATAACTGATTTTGCGATAACTCGGATATTACCAGAGATAGAAAATACCAAAGTTATTTTTATTCATTATAATTGCAAGAAACATCTTGCAATTGGCATCTAATAATGCACGATAACCTAAAAATATTATAATTGTATTATTATTATTGTTTTCAATTATTATTAGTATAATATATATAATTAAGTAGTTAATAACAAATTAATAACGATAATTAATTATGAATTAATTATTATTATTAAAAAATTATAATAAAGCGTCATACTTTCATTCATCTTTATATTAAAGCATCATACGTTTGCTGTGTTATTATTATTTTTTTCAATAATAATAGTAAATAATAAAATTATAATATCTTTAAATTATCCTGCATAGTTCAATGCCAATTGCATTAGGATTTATTGCAATTCCACAAAGTCAACTTTGGTGCTTTCTATCTCGGGTAATATCTGAGTTATCACAAAATCAGTTATACAAAAATTATTGGAAATTGAGTCCTCTACAAGTTTCATTTTAAAAAAACTTTGATAAAATCAAAAGGGCGCGATATAATTGACACTAAACAATTGCAAACATTGATTAGTCGCACTTCTTCGGATCCGAGTGAGTGAATTAAGAGATAACACCACACCGCGATTTTGAGAAAAATTAATGTTTCTTTTTAAAATATATTCTACAGTCATAAAAAAATATACAATTGGTCCCATAACCAAAAATAATGTTGAAGGGTTGAATTTTCGACTTTCCGCAACGTAAAGTAGGAGAGACCGTGGCTACAATTAACAAAGATAAGTATTAACAAGCAAATTTCTCTAAAACTATACACACTACACCTAGAGCACATGTCTTAATACGCTCGTTAGATCACGCTGCATGAGTCGGTATTAGTCAATTGCGATTCGCGCGTCGTACGAATTAGTTGTGAGGCGGACGATATTTTTACGCAGATAACGAACATTTTTAACTTTACAACTTTTTTATTTATTCTTGAAATATGCGATGTTATGATTACCTGTATATTTTTCCCCTAGAAGCATATTTTATACTTGATAATGCTACATTGTTTCATTGATGTAACTATTAATCAATATTTTATTATTTAATACTAAAAATGTATCGTTGGGGCTATAATTAACAAATCGACGGGGTTAGTATTAAAGTGTTAATACCTTACCACGGATGTGGAGGCTATTATTAACAGGGTACTGGACTGTTTGTGTATAATTATTATAGCATGTTTTTTTTTTTTCATTTACAGCATACGAACGTATAAATGAAAACCTACACGAGGCACGACATCCTTAGAGGTTTACGAGTTGGCTGTGCTAGAAGTGATCGAGAAAATCAGAAATTAGAGAGGTGTAGCAAAAGAATTCGAGCTCTACTACGTTTCACTTTTCTATATTGTGAACAAAAAGAAAGCAGGTGCACCAGTAGAAATGGGTTATCAAAAGATGCGGTTAGTATTCAAACCCAAACAAGAAGCAGAAAATCTGCCATTCTCACCGATACACCGGAAAAAAATGCTTTAGAAGAAGAACATCATATTAAAGAACTAAAAATGACGAAAGTGGCAGCAAAAGATGACAACAAAGGGAACAAAAAAGATAAAGGAACGGGTAAAGTCAAGGCTAAAAGCGATCAAAAAATAAATCAAAACGAGAAAGTGAAAAAGGTGAAGAAAAGATATTGAATGAAAGCAATGACTTTGAAGAAGATTAACATTTTTGTATTGTTTGGGAAGTTTCCAATATTGATTCAATGTATCGCTTGTAATGACTGGACCCAAGATGAATGTATCAAAGACGGCATCATATCATTCACTTGCCTGAATTGTAATTCGGATGACGACTACGAATAGATAGCCATGTGCTACACCTAATATAGTTCCTAATTGGTGATATCTTTTTTATATTTAGTTAATTTTCAGTTTTTGTTAATTTTTAGATACTTTGTGATTTGTGTTGTTAACGGGGGAGGTCTAGTTGAAATTTTCAAAAAACCGATTTTTTTTCATTTTCTAAAAGTACAATATCTTACGAGAATTTTCCGACTAATTGCATTTAAATTGGACCATTATTCGCCGAAATACATAACTTTGAAGGAACCCGTGTTAGAGCCATACAAAGTAAGTAGGTAAAACTTTAAACTCGTTTTTCTCGAAACCATGTTTTCGAAGGCGGTGTGATCACTGTAACTCGAGAACGGCTTTACCGATCGGGTTGAAATTTATATTCTTTCTTCTATATATAATTGTTCTCCGGATGAACGAAGGATTTTTTTTTGGCCAATTATTTTTTTTTATAGTAAAAAATGTAAGTGAAATTTTGGTTCAAACAACGTTTTTGACTTTCAATGTCCGCCATTTTGTGAAAAATGCAAATTGTTCAAAACCCTTCGTTCAACCGGAGCACTATGTCATTAACTAAAGAGGCTCCCCCCCCTCCCCCGTTTTTTGTTGGTTTCAAATAATCCGTTGTAGCGCGGGAGTGATCACCGCAAAATCTGTTTTTTTGCAGCGTCTTCGGCCGTTGATATATAACGGCTTATTTTTAAATATATTTCTTCTCACTCCTTAAGTGTGACGAAGCCTGGAATGATAATGTCCGTTTTTTTTAATTAAATAGACACAAACAAAGAAGTTCCACTCACGTGACTCTTGGTATTGGGAGCAAAAGCCGAAAACGAATAAAACGCGCGTACCAGAAGTTTAAAATGATGCATCAGTCGGAGTGGAAAGCTGCAGGATGTGCATTTGCGAATCGCGTTTTAATTGACATCGACTCGATTCAGATATGTGTCACGGCTTTTACTTGTCGATGGCCAACTCGTTCGACGAACGTTCCATCATCGTCAGATTAGCACGAAGTTTACGGAAGGATGATGACGATGATTGATGACCATGACCATTAATGTTCCGGCGCACAACGAATTACTCGAAAAGTAACTAATGGATGTGACCATGATGTCCTTGCGACGCAATTTTGTTGTTCTTGAAATTCGTGTACAATCGATAAAAGTTGTACCGTTACATATATGGCCGCGGGATTTCTTTATTTCTTTCCAGGCTTGTGTCAATCTCGTCAAATCACCATCTACTTACCGACGTAATCCATAAAACATCCCCCCATTCATCATCATGCCCTTTCATTTATACATATTTCACACTCTGTCCCCTTCCCTTACCCCACCTAGATTTTTTTTCTATTTACTCTTATAAGAGATATGTCATGGTTGAGCAGTTTTGGTCTAAACTTTCTGCTCGCATATAGTTCAAGACTCAAAGTTTACGCAATACTGATGTACGCGTTATTATGTTAATTATACTGTACATTTTCTACTTTTACTTGCCTACATCGTTTATGACTGTGTGTGCTCGTCTAACAATGAGTATTAAGCCTTTTGCCATATTATGTTTGTCAATCTTGTTTAACTGATCTTCACACTGTAACATACTTGTAAATGTCTCGAAAATGAAACAGATTAAATTAAAAGATCCATAAAACATCATATTACTATATGAATTTGTAAGTTTCTTCAATTACGTATTTTGGGACTTCGTTCACTGACACACTTATTGTTGTCACTTTGTAACAAAATTCTGTTTTTTAATAGCAAATTACTACGTGTTCGCTAATGAAGAGTACGAGTGAACACACGAAAACATCCACCAATGCATACAATCCGCCTTTGTATAAAAAAGAACATTAAGATTGATTTGATGGGTCAGCAGGAAAAGATTGGCAGAATTTGAATCCGATCAAAAATTATTAAGATCACTCGATGAAAAAGTGTTAGTTGTAGTCTCTGTCTATACAACAAACATAATGGCCGCATTGAGTACGCGGAACAGTTGTGGTGTCGCTCCCGCTCTGAATGCTCTTTTCCGCCGAATGCTTTGCTGAGTTAGCATTGAAAGTTTCACATTTGCGAACTTAATACTGCAAACACTCGCAACATAGCGAATATTAATCACGATTCTAGATGCTCTGTATACAAAATTATAATGCGCAATCTACAAAGGATTAAAGTTTAGGGACGATGGATTTTATTACTTCTAATCAGACATGCTATTCCTCAATTTCTCGTGTATCTTCAATGAATCCACAATATTGAAGTTTAATCTGTCATATACATATTCCTTTCATAAAAAGCCATTGCGATTCGGTGTAAGATAGCCATAAGAAGATAGCGACATACGATACCTCGCAACATTTGTGCCGCACACATTTGAGCATACACATTTTTCCTAGAAACGGGAGTTCCGGGTTGACTTGTCGTCGATGATTCAAATACTTTTCAAGTATAGACTGGACGCGATTCGGGTAAAGGATAAGTAGGGATATGGACGACAATGAGCGATCGTGGTGGCGAGTTTAATTCGATACGATATCCGGTTACAAAAACAAGCGCGATATACATATGCAGTCGACCGCTCACGAGTTATGACAATGTACAATGGGTCGTCATCCTACCCTCGATCGTGATTCAGTCCGTTGTAAAAAAATGTTCGTCACCTCGAACGTTTGTTTATCCCATTATAAAAAAAAAGATGACCTCTCGGCCGTTGGTAGAAGCGCATGCTAATTTATAGCAGCGTTCGTTCCAAAACTGGCTACTCGCGACGCTACTTGTCACCTTGCACAGGGCGAATAGACGTCGTCATTATGTCGTGACGGGGGCTAAATGCATAGCATAGAAAACATTTATGTGGATGTGCTCGGGCA
>JAPYZT010003689.1:0-12134 GCA_030522965.1 Tryphoninae sp. A BG-2022a
AAATCCAGTGGAATTCAGGATTCATTTTCGGAACGAATACTGAATCCAGTAGAATTCAGGATTCATTTTCAGAACGAATATTGAATCCAGTAGGATTCAATATTCATTTTCGGAACGAATACTAGATAGAAGAGGATTCATTATTCATTTTCGAAACAAATTTTGAATAAGTTTCTTGAATATTCATGAATAAAAAAAGATTCGAATATGCCCAAATCTGATATATATATATATATATTCGCTACGAACGATTTCAATATTTCGAGATTTCTCCAAAGTCCTCGAACACCACGATTAAAATATCTGCCTTTTGACAAATTTAAAAATCGTGTATAATTGTTATGACATATTGTTATGACATTTTAAAAAATTTCAAAACCTGTCGAGATTATTTTGTTCACTTTTAATGTTCAGGTAGTCGTATCGTTACAGGATTTCGATCAGATTTCACTGAAAATTTGTAGAAACGTTCTTGGATGTCATATGTACAAGTGTGTAAAATTTCAGGGAGCTCTATTGACTCAAAGATCACGATATTTATTCTTGAAGATTCGTCATTTTTCGCAATCTCCTTTAAGAGCCTGTGCTAAATATCGCAACATTATACAATGAGTATCTCGATTATTTGGTCAATGAAGCCTGATGAAATTTTGCTCACATTTTGATGTGACATCAAAGAAGCTTCGATTAGTTTTTATAACAAATCTTATGGAAAAAAGATCATGATTTTGTTTATCATATAACAAATAAACTTTACGTAGGATCAACTTGAATTTTGAGTATGTTATTCTTTAATCGATTTGCAACAACTTTTCCTAATGAACTTAATCGTCAGTCCACTTGGAATGTGAGAATAAAACGGGAATAAAATTTTAATCCCCCCCAACGATACGTCCACTTTTAATGAGAATTGAATGAAATCTGGCGGTAGTTGTAGAGGAATCGGCTTGGCCTAGAATCATTCTCTACATATGTCTATGTACGTGACAGTACAGATATAGAAAAGCGAGAAATCAATCATTTTCTCCTCGGATTGGAGAAGTGTTTTCTAACGGGGTCAACGACACTTTACTTCGGGTGTAAAACCCGTCGATATACATGTATACCTATGTGTGCACAATATGTGTGTATAAACATACACGCATTCCAGATATTATCTCGGTAGCTCAGACGTTTGTAACACGATAACGTGTTTAACGCCGCTCTAGGAGGGTCACCTGCGCTGGTTTCTTTTTCCCCCTTTACGTTATATAAAAGTTGCTCGGCGTATTATCGCGAGCCCTCGATCGGGAAGTCGGTTTGCTGACTTCAGTGCGTGATCGTCTCACAGCCACCCTGCAAGGAATTCCGTCAATAAAAATTATAAATCAATCGCAATAGTAACATTGATAATTTATGATAATAATTTGCCATATACTGTCGTAAGGCTAAAATTTAAATAGTTCTGATAGAAGTTGGAAAGTGATAAGATTTTAATAAAAACTTCAAAATTTATTCAAAATTTGGACAATTTTATAGTAAACAGGGTGTGATAAAAAATATTGTTAACAATTTCAAATTGAAACCTCTTATTTTGTTATGTATTAATAATATTGGTGACGCAACAATGAATCCACGAGTTATCGATTATAATTGTTATCATTCGTACTATCGTTGACGATCAATTTTTATCGTTATCCACAGTACGATCTAAAATTGATTTTTTTTGTAATCTCAATATAAGTCTCAGACCTTTTATTTGACGTCGGAGTCAAATAAAAGGTTTGAAACGTAGATTAACAAGATTCGAGAGATGCAAGACTGACTTTACCACGACCTTGTATTTCTCACATTTTATTTCCCCTCAGACTCGTGGAACAATGTAAAAAAAATGAAGTTCCACCTATGACGTTTCCACCTACTCCGACCTACCCATACGATGTTCATTGTGTTTCCATAATCGGCTTGGCACGTACAAAGCTGTTGGATGTCTGGAAAAGTCATCTGTGGAAAAACCCAGAGATCCTTTCGGGCTACCATATCCCATCCATCCGTTGGTTCTTTTGATGGTGCATCCCTCAACGGTTGTCGAAGCACGAAATTTTATACCTGTCTCGCCTCCAGAACTTACCTGGCGTACCTGCGGAATGGGACGATGCTTTAAATGCCCTAGCTGGCTCTGTTTTTCTATCTCGTTTATATGTATAGAAATGTGGTCGTGAGATTGTGTGAGCTTAGACTCACTGTACCTAACTCGCTTGTGTTCAACGACTAAAATCTATCCGCGTCTTTTTTTACATCCTGGAGATATCGAGGGGTGCATATAGATTTTTTCAAAAATAATAATATCCTCGAGGAATATATTTCGGTGACGTTTCTTCTCTCCTTTGTAGATTTCATCTACAAAATTTATCGTGCGTTATGCGAGGATGCTTTTGAGAATCTTGAGTCTAAAAATACAAATGGATGAAACGATTAAGTAAAACGTTTTATCCAAAAATGGCAGAGCAGTTGGCTCGATAAATATGGCAGTGCAATCACCCTGGACAGGAAGAGAACATGCCAATCACTGTAGACGAGAGTTCCAAAAACGGCGGCGCCCCTCGAGTTACACCTGCTTCCCCACTCGGTTGGGCTGTGTGTAGACAGTTACTATGGTTATAGGTGCCCCTCGAACACCTGACGACCGGAAGGACCCAAATGCGTCGAGCTCGTACACGAGACAAAACTATCGTTCTCTCAGACATCCGCATGTTAACATATGACTCGTCTTCCTTGTTGATAATTGACCAACGGACCTGTACAATTTTTGAATTGTCTGGTCGTATTTTATATTTTGCAAGAACATTGCGATTTTTGTTTCTCATGGTTCTTGAACATTTCACAGTTAACTGCTTTCAATATTTTCCTTTCGACTCACCAAATGTTTTTATACTCAACGAAATTATAAAAATTTCAGTTAATATTCGAAAATGGTTATTTTCTAGCTTCGTCCTTTTTGATATCTTCATACATTATTTGTAATACTCTTTTTTTTTATCAATGTACGTATGGGGTTTGTTTGATCGGCCTCTCAAGTGAAAATATTTAAGTTTCTCTATCTACGTGTCAAACTCACGTTATTGTCTTCTATTTGCCTTCTTTTTCATTTCCCACAACCTGCGGCAGATAACCTCAAATTATAATACTCTTTCTCCACCATTTCGTGATAAATTCTTCGTAAACAAGTTGCTGGAATCGTTGCTTTTTCAACTATGTAACACGATCTCGCCACTTCTGTTTTTTTCCTCTACCTCCAACCCTTCACCTCTGCATCGTCATATCTCGAGTCTATTCGTTACGTGACTCATCGAAGGGGGCTTTCTCAAATCGGGCAAATTAATCAGGCACACGTGAGTCGCGCATGCGAGCTCGAATTTCTCCCGTTACTTGGTTGACTGTACAAGGGAAAAATATACAGTGGTGGAAAAGAGACAGAAAGAGGGGAAACGAGAGTTACACACTCATGTGAGTTACTCCAACACCCTGTTCGACTTTCGTTGACTCAGCTCAATGGACTCGATATCGTAAAAAACAAGGATAAGCAGGCGATTGAAAAAAAGAGTTCACGATAACGCGCATAACTGACACAGTTATGATAACTGTGACGATACGAAAGTACATAACATGAGTCATAGTCGCACTGCTGGTCACCCAGGTAATAGTTCAATCGACGGAGATAAAATACAGTTTTATCAAAACAAATAATAACTCAACGCAACGCGCGATCTTCCCCTTTTTGATTTTGGCCTCAATGTGTCGAGGACAACGAGAACAATTTGAGCATGACAGGCGTGTAAATAATTCATGTTTCATTGAAAATAATTAAAAAATGGAAAAAGAAAATAACAAGAACACTCAGTACGAAAATATTTGATATTTTCCGCCTTGGAATGTCGAGACGTGTGAGAGAATTTTCACAGAGCACTAGTGTTACGGAAAACCCTTCAAGCGGGTACACATTGTTATTTCTACAACTCGAACTCTATAAACGTGTATACAGAGAGAATACAAGGGTATAGATTTTTTTAAAAGTATGTTTGTATGTACATATAGTACCCGACACAAGAAAAGTGTCGCGTACTCAGTGAAGTGAGCGAGTGGAGGTGGCAAAGATAAGCTTTCGATATCGGGTGCCAGAGCTCGGAGCGATAAGCGAAATTCCAGACTCCAGTTCTCATGCCCGGGGCCCGCTCGAAGCCCGGCGTATGTCACGATATTTTTCACCATTGCAATTTTTCATTCCGTACGACACGCGAAACAAACTTCCGAATTCGTCAAATTTCGACAGGAGAGTTTTCGTGATTTTTTATTGGCTTTTATTTTTTCGGTCACATTTTGTTTGTTTGGAAAAAGATAAAGATTTTAGGGACATGGTAACGATGAGGATTTTTATCGAGCACCCATGTGCCGATTGTACCCCTCGGTGTTGGACTAGTCTCATTCATCGTTGTCTTCCAAAATCAAGGTAGAAATAAAAGACATTGGACAAGATATTGGAAAGGGAATAAAAAAGCGACGTTTTTTTTAACCTCGTTGAATTCGTTTTTGGAATTCAAGAAATTTGGTACCTATTTATTTTGTGAAAAGCAGGTTTTGTTTCAAACTATTTTTTTCTTTTTATGTAAAAACACGATTCAAGTATGATATGTATTTGTATGGTTGCGTTAACGTAAGAATTTACGACGTATTGTTTATGATTAAAACACAGTCGGTTTATATCAATTTTCAGATTTTTTTTAGAAATCAAATCTTCAATTTTATTAATTTACATTTTCTTAAATTGTTAGATATTTATAGTGAATAAATGTTCATTATGTCGGTCAGAAGATGGAAAAAGAGTTGAGAACTAGAAAATCAATTCGTTGCCCAGTTTTCTTGTAATATATTTTTCACAAGAAATAAGGATATTTTTGTTTATTTTTTAATTTTGAATGATTGCTTGGTTAAACCGCTAAATAAAATGAGTTCTCTATGTAACAACAAAGTTATATCTGTCTAAAATTGTGGATAACATGATTATCTTGCCGTTTGATAAATTCTCCGATTTATTAATAATAAAAATAAAAATTAATTCCAATAAATATGAATGTATTTTAAAATATCAATTTAAAATATCAATTTAAAATAATCCTTTTTTTAATGAACTCGGATGGCTCTGTTCATTGAAATGTTAAACACTCTCTCTTCAATGCAGCTCAAGGTTAAAGCAGTAAAACCATGAAATTTGAGACTCGCTAAGAAGGTGAAGATGGAAGCAAGCCAAAGGATCTTAAAAACGTTCGTTCCCTAACGTCCCCTCCATACTCCTGCGGAGTGACGTGGGTCCGTAGAGAGTGATGATGGTGTTCGTGAATACCCAAAGAACCGCACGGGTCTCTCTTTTGTCCCTGCGATATATTTTTTGGTCCACTTTTCCAGTGCTCCGAATAAGGCTTTGTGCGATTCTGCTAAAGATCTCGAGAATACTATACATGTTCACATGTGTAAGTTCGTTGGCCCATCTTGTCGTCTGGACAAATGGGAATAGTCGAGACATTAGAAAAATGACTATTGCTACAATAAAAAAAGACAAAAAATGAATAGACGAAGATGACTCAAAAAACGAGGCAGGAGGAGAAAGAACAATGCATTACGACGCTAAATTCCAGTTTACGAGTACGCTGCGCTAGTTGTTCAACTCGTGCTGCAAAGTGGAATCTCTCAGATTAATGATAAAATTTCTTATCGACAGTTCCACAAATAGTTTTACTCTCTGAAAAATGTAGGTACATACTTCCTAGAGTGTTTGGGCCGAGTTCCAGGGCGTCTTTTACCCGAAGAGCATTCATGCACAATCCTTTGCCCGCTTCGAACTTCTCGTGCCGATTCTGTTCATCAGCTTCTTGAGATCGTGCACAAAGTTCTCCTTCTTCGGTATCGAACATATCAGCGCCTTTTTCAAAGTAACGACGATCTCGACACAAAAGCTCATCCGTCGAGTAATATACGCGGCATTTTCACTGCGAATTCAAAGAAGTTTGTCCGTAGAACAAAAATATTAAGAACAATATAATGTCCTGGATGGTCTTATGTATTTTCTTTGGATATCTTGGAATGAGATACAGCTCGATTACTTTTTCTTTAGAGAATGCAATGCAAATCGAAATGGGAACTTGTCTGGGCCACAAAATAAATTGAAACGTGACGTGGTATGATTTGAATCTTGGCGGAATATCGCTGATACGCCTCGGGTAACATTTTGTGACAGGATCTATCTTTGGAGATATCAGCCAAACTTTGCAACATCATTTACATGTATGTTCCATAATCTCAGAGCGAATTTGCACAAGTGTTGTTGGAATTTGCGTAACCGTTTCTTACGAGAGAAAACAGTTTAGTTTTCATACGTGATTGGTCTGGACGTTCTCTAGGACTTTGGGTACTTTTCTTTGAAATTCTGATACTTATTTTTACACTTGAAATATTACTTTACATGCTCACGTACCTTTAGATGCAACGGAATTCTATACAAATTATCGAATTTTTATTAGAGGATAAAGTAAAATTGTATTCGAAAAATAATTTATAATATAAGTAGCATAACTACTCAATAACATTTCCTAAAAAATACATTAAAATATATTCTAAATACTGGCCATGGTAAAACATTTTCCTGAAACAAATATTACAAATATTTAGTAAGACTAAATATTTGTTTATACAAATATTTAGTAAGACGTTTCAAGAAAATGTAATGTAATGTATAATTAAATCTTCAAAATTGTATTCATCTCGGAACCACAGTTTTAAAAATATTTCTCATATCAATTATGAAAACATCGTTTTGAAAAAAATGCATTTAAAGATTGGAAAGAATCGTTTGCTTACACGTCGTACGTGATTTTACCATAACTTTATTATTTCTCTAGATTTTAATATGAAATTTTTACTAAACATTTTTTAAACATAACGCAATCACCAAAAATATGATCAAAAAATCGATTTTTGGAAATTTATAAAAGTACGTAACGATTTAACTCGATATTGGCAAAAATGGGGAGGATAAAATATCGCATGCTTAAGGACGTGAAGATAAAGTTATTTGCGAGATAGAATCTCGTCGGCTTAGCAATCGCTCGGTTGATAAACACCACGTGAAATTCGAAACGTCTACGTACGAACGACAGATGAACATAGATATTTTCAATTGAAATAAACGAGCTTGTATATATTCTGATAGTTTAAATATATCAATGTCAATGTCAAAATTTATATATCTAAAAATACTCGAAAAATCACTTACTACTTTCTGGAACTCTTCGACTACTCTGAAGATTCGATTGCACGTTGAAGGGACACTGAAAAATTCATGGCGACGGTTGATCGATACTTATCTTCGAGGCTATGGGAATTCTAAATGGCCGCGAAAGAGTTCCATTTTCACTGTTCTCCCTTAGAATTTGCGTCTCAGATTTTAAGTTAGCATACTCGAGGAAGTTGGTACGATCGTTTAATGACAATAATTGAACGATTAAACGAACTTACCTGTAAGTGATGTTTGATCGTAATTGTATGGAGCGCCTCTTCCGAAAGATCACTCTACAATTGATCTTGAGGAAGAGGCGCGAAATACAATTATAATCTAAAACTCATCAAAGATACTCGTTTAAGATTAACAAAGCGATGTACGTGTGTATATGTGTGTGTGTGTGTGTGTGTGTGTGTGTGTGTGTGTGTGTGTGTGTGTGTGTGTGCGTGTGTGTGTGTTTCAACAAGCGACGAGCAACGCCTCTTCTGTTCTGTTCTGAACGGCTCGAATTTCAAACGTTCCTGTCACTGTACGTGGTTGAGAACGCTCGGGGTTGTTGCAAATTCGATGATTAACCTTGAATCGATGGCAAACTTGGTTTACGTGGATTAACACTGTGCTTAGAAGAGATATTTTTTTATGAAATAAAATTGAATTAGAAAAACTTTTTATCGAAGGAAAAGGTGTCTAACTTAAAGTTAGACACCTTTTCTTTCGATAAATTCGTCCTTTCTTCAAATAAATGTAATTTTATTTAGGAGATTTAGTTGAATCTTAGGCGTGTAAGATAATAAGAATAAAGTTTTGAAAGTTGAAATCTTTTTTGAAACGGTGCTTGGCGGAGGGTCAATCGGCTTGTATCTTTCTTCTCTTCGTCATCCTGTCGAGTTCTCAGACTCACTGTTCTTCTCTGCTGTATAGGTAACCTATACGTGTATATATCTTCGAGGTTGTGTCAAGTGTAGCTCACTCAGAGAAGTGTCTCTCGCGGGAATAAGAGAAATCTGCGATGATGACTAGGACGTAACAGGAGATATATCTGAGCTAAAGAGTCGAGGAAAATAAGAGTCAAGACAAGAGGAAGACAAAGAGAGGCAGACAGAATGAAAAGAAAGAGAAGTACTAAGAGCATGTATTTGTCGAACGTCTGTACCGCGATTATCGCAGATGTAAAACTTGGAAAATGGCCTTGTAAAAGATTGAAGGGAAGCTCTAATTTTGTATAACGTTGAACACGCAGAAAAATCTTGAAAGTGAATACATTGTTCTCATTTTTTCAAACATACAATATCCACTATTTCAAATTTTTCAACGAAATATCTATCAATCTTCACATACATATATGTGGAAAGTTTCCGAACAAAAGTTGAAAACAGTGCCGGATTTTTTTATGCCATTTCGTCGGTATTTGGCCTAGGTCAATTTAACCAATGCCATTTTAAAGAGCAGGGATTTACCTTCATTTTGGCTTTTAAAACAAAATTTTACGATCTTTTTTACAATTGGCGCCCAGTTTTGAAAACGACAATTTTTTGTGGTTTTTTTGTTCGTTTGCAAATAGGCCCCCTTCGCAGTAACAATTTTTTTAACAAATTTCTTTCGCCATACTCATAAAGAGGGAAGTCTAAGCTTCAAGTTTATTTTTTAGAAAGTTGTCTAGGATTTTTTTTTTTAAAGATATGTCGTTTTTTGAGAAAAGATAGGCAATTTGAAAAATGCCCCATAGGACAAAAACCATGAGGTATACAACAAAACCTTAAGATGACAAAAAGGTGTATTACTTCTTGTTGAGTTCAGGAGAATTTTTTCAGATTTTTTTTTCGAAATTTTTTTTCTACCTGTTTCCGGTCAGTTTGATTGATCTGAATACCATGAAAATAATAGAATAAAATTTTTTACTTACATCGAAGAAACTCCGTCGTCGAAGAAGCCTCCGAAGAGACCAAAGTTTAATGTGTAAGTAAGAAATTTAATTCTATTATTTTCATGGTATTCGGATCAATCGAGCTAACCGGAAATAGGCAGAAAAAAAATTTCGAAAAAAAAATCTGAGAAAATTCTCCTGACCTCAGTAAGAAGTAATACAACTTTTTGCCATCTTGAGGTTGTGTTGGTAAACCTCATTGTTTTCGACCTATAGAGCAAATTTCAAATTGTCCATTTTTTCTCAAAAAACGACATATCTTTGAAAAAAAAGTCGTAGACAATTTTCTAAAAAATGAACTTGAAGCTTAGACTTCCCCCTTTATGATTATAGTGAAAGAAATTTGTTGACAAAAATTTTACTGCAAAGGGGGTCCACTTGCAAAACAAACAAAAAAACGACCACAATTCGTCGTTTTTAAAACTCGGTGCCAATTGTAAAAAAATCGTAAAATTTTTTTTAAAAAGCAAAAATGAAGGGAAATTCCTGCTCTTTAAAATGGCGTCAATTAAATTAGCCTAAGCCAACTACCGGCGAAATGGCATAAAAAACTGTTCCGGCACTGTTTTCAACTTTTGTCCAGAAACTTTCCGCCAGTAGTGTATGTGTTTAAATAGAACACTTAATGCTAAATTTACAATATTTCGAGTTGGAACATTATTTAATTATTTTCTTCCATATTTTAGTTGAACGAATAATCTATCATTATTTCTTCTTTCATGATTAATATTCAATCTTTAATGCACAAACTAATTGTATAAAAGTTGTTGCTGATATTAGACCAAAAATTATTAATCCATCTATGAAAAAATGAATTGAAGGCAAAATTGAAAATTTGTAAAGGACAATCTTTATTTTTTGTTTGCTACCAACTTGCTTCGACGTAAAACCCATCGTACATATTGACCAGACTAGCTGGGTTGTTTTTTCGGCTATCCATCCTTCTTTTCTTTCTCACTTTTGGGTGAGTTCTATTGTGACTTTTTCTCTCATTCTTCCGAGAATTGGGGAGACTCATTCGTCGTCTGGCTCGAACGTACAAACGTTTTGTGAACGTGCTCTCTATCTCTCTTTCACTCATGGCGCGTACCGCATCGAGCACGTAGCAGAGCTCGCATAGTCTAAGTACCTGAAGGGCCCATTGCCGGTTCGCAGGGCCGAAAAAGGACCTCTGGCCTCGACTCAGCAAAATCTCTCCTTTTCCCCACTCCACTTTCTCTTTCATCTTTTCTCCCCATGCCGAAACTACGACTAATTTCGGTTTGTCAAAGTTCCGAAGCATCGGGGTGACACGTGACACCGTCGCGAACTATCGACGACTAAACATGCGCCCTGTTCTCTTTCACGTTTTCAAACCTTTTTTTTCATACTCAAATACTAAAAAAAAAAATTCAATTTTATTCCCCATTTCTCGAATTTCTCGAATTTCTAACTCCAATTATGGCATTTATTTTATAAAAGCAAATGCCTAGAAACAATTTTTCCTAGGAATATTTAAAAAATATTAATTATTTCATAGTTCCTCTAGTAAACTAAGAAACACAATTTTTCAATAATTATACAAATTTTTAGGAATGCAAAACAGAGCAAAATAAATTATATCGATTATTAATTAATCAATTAAATGCAATAATTCCTTCCGATTACATTCTATACCTACTCGTGTCACGACCGTGGTTTGACCACTCGACTTATTAAATACAGAATCGCCCAATGATTGTACGTATCGGTAGCAAGCGTATAAGCCGCATGGATTGTGGTATGACTTACATATATATATATATCACTAAACATAGCCACGTATCGTATTATCACCGAGACTCGAGACTCTCTTGACAAGCTCGAATAGCGTGGGAGTAATACGTCTGCGGCTAAGCCATGCACGTGTGCACTCTCCCAGCATCCACAGGGAGTGGAATCGAGAGTAGCACTCGAAATTCCATTGACTACATTCACGAGTTTATACCCAGGAGACTAATATAGGGGTAAAAAATGGGAGCGAAGAAAGTATATCCCTTACTTCTCCTACTCCTTGCTCCTCTTAAGATTCGTTATCATAATTATATCCTCGTTTGCTCGTTAAGGCGACCACACAACTTAGCCGACGAAAATAAATGTTAATTGTCACGATTATTATTTGTTTGCAACGCTCAAAGTGTAAATGATTCGAGTGATGTAACAAGCAATCCTGGAATATCGTAATTCGTTTCACGTGTTCGTTTACGCGAAACAATTTTCTCGGTAATGATTTTTCATCAGTAGGAAAAATACATTCTCGAATATTTTATTCATCGTATTATCAACGTTGCGCAAAAGCTGGAACGTCTTTTTTATTTTTGAACGAGCGGCAAAACGACTTACAATTAGTTGATGGAATACCTGGTGAGTGAATCAGCTGTTAATCCGGTTTCGTCAGCAGGGTTCGAAAAAAATGCGATAGACGAAACCGCTCTCTGTTTCTCCATCTCTTTCTCTCGAGAGAGCGAGCGTATGTAGGAACGATCGAGATGCCTGGATGAATTTATTAAATTTGCGATTGAATTTTTTTTTAATGATTGTAAAATGAAACATGCGTGATTCAAAATTTTGAGACAGGTATTATCAGCAATTGGTTATAAACAAAAAATGGATGCCAGCAAATTAAAAGAAAAAAAGAAAAAAAAATTGTTTTTTATTTGGCACGATGTCGAAGACCTCAAATCTGTTATTTAATTTCCCAATGAATTGATTTACGCGTTAATCAAACCTTCGGAAAATGTATTATTAGCAATTGTTTATCATCAACAAAAAAAAGAACGCCTGCAAATTAAAAGACAAAAATTTTTTAAAATTGTTTTTTATTTGGCACGATGTCGAAGACCTCAAATCTGTCATTTAATTTCCCAATGAATTGATTTACGC
>JAPYZT010003691.1:0-15676 GCA_030522965.1 Tryphoninae sp. A BG-2022a
CCGTTGGATTTCACGGTGTTTGTTCGTGGTATAATAAACAGATTCTCGTACCAACGACATATGGGAGAGACAAAGAGATAGAAATGTGAACTACCGCAGTGAACATCGCGCATGCGCATGTCATGTATGTGTTTAAAGGGCTGATTATTGGGGACGATCGTGAAATGAACGGTAGGGGCAGGAAAGGGTGGAATAAAGGTTGTTTCAGATTATACGGCACGGACCGTCGGGAAACGGGAACGACCTGTCGTCAAAGTAGAAAAATGACTCCGGCCTGACGTTTTCTCAAGCAGCAACGTCTGAAGTAACTTCAATATAACATGGCTTAATGATAAAAACGAGTGATAAATCGATAACTGTATCGTCGCACGTGCCGGAGATAACTTTGGATACGTTAAGAGAAAACTTCCGGCGAGTCGAAGTCGCTTGCGTTTTCGAGTCATCGAACAATTTTACATTTGTTCGACCGGAGAGTCGCTTCCTTTTCGCGCCGTGGCCCAACTCGCGCTTCGTTTAACGTCAAAAGGACTGAGAGGTGACCCTCGGGTTGCGTTTTTATTTTTTTTATACTCAACGCACGCGTGCGGCCGTGCGTGAGGGATGACCGTTCCATGCCTTGTGGCAAATATCTACTATCTATATATACATGTATAGGGGAGTATTGTGAACACGCGCGCGCGCGTATTTCCAGGGTGGGTCCGCTTAACAAGAGGGTGCGGAACATAGGGGCTGTTTATGGTTGTTGCCAACGACACGGTAGCTGTATCACGGTAGTAGCGACACGAGAGTCATGGATCTTAAATTTACACCCTTCGTGTACGTTACATGCGTGCGCATATATTTTTTTTATCTAATATCAAGATTCATAGGTTGTGGATGACTCAATTCATTTTTTCGAGCGCTTTCCACGTCTTGTGTAGCCTTGGATCGAGTCGCTGGCTTTTATGACGATATTTTTTTCTCTCTGCCGTATTGCACTGACCTACCTCCACTCGTTGAATGTAAACAGGACTCGAGGATCGGGTGTATTATATACATAACGATATGCATATATTAATATATTAATATATTAATATATGATATATAATATATAATATTTAATATATGATATATGATATATGATACATAATATATAATATTCTATATAATATATAATATACAATATATAATATATAATATATAATATATAATATATAATATATAATATATAATATATAATATATAATATATTATGATATATATTAATATAAATTAATAGATTCGTACTAATGAATTAATATATTGTATGTAAATATATTTAAATAAATAAATTCAAATGAACAAATAAAAATATCTTATATTTGTACCTATACGTTATCAGTAACTCCGATAGGCAATTAATTAGAATGCATCGCCAATTGCAACCGGATCGAAACTTTCCATTTATACGTTACTTCTCCCAAGTGTAAACATTTTTACTATTCCGTAATGTTCTACGTAAATACATTTGGAACACGCAGCACGAATTCGTCGATGATATTTCGTAATTTCGTCTCGAAGATATATTCGTTAAACCGGGGCGGGCATGGCATTGCATGAACAACGGGACAATTATGGCCAAGACCTTTTAAACAAAGTGCCGAGGTTTTCTTTTTTCCTCGCAGATGTCGCAAAGGGAACAGGTTGGGGTTGTTTATAGCTACGAATTAGCCAATTGTAGTGCGCCTCGTATGGAGCACAAGGCCGATAGTTAACGCGGCGATGCTTTTTACATTGTGCTCGTATGGCGGAGTTGCTCGACGGGTCGTTTTGAAGTCTCCGGAGAGGGAGAGAGGCAGACGTTGGTAAATACGGGCAAACACACACACATTCGCAGAGACGAAACGTTAGTCGAAGGGGAGCAAGGACCACACAAAGTGCGGATCCGATCATGAACAGAGTCTTGACTACGCGATTCTAGGGCCGAAGGGAGAAGGGCGCACCCTTATTTATTACGGTTTGCTCGCGCATCAATTTCATTCACCGATATTGCTCTCGCCCCGACCGCAATTCGCCTTAAATCACCATTTTCATCCGGACACAGTCGCGTATAAAACTTCGTGTATGCAATTAACTTTCATTACACCATCAACGTAGGGTGCAGCTGGTAAAGTAAACTTTTATCGTTGCGATATTTCGAATAAGCTCAATGTTAGGATCGCCAGATGAGAATGAATTGGCACGAATGAAACGAATACTGGAACGAAGCCAAAATATTTTTCCTCATTCGCGTCAAATGAGAACGTCCAGGGTGGAACGAGGGAGAGGAATAACGAGAGAATAAAAAAAAGGAATAGGACACAAGGTTTCTTTTGTCTCCCTGTCTCTTTCCACTCGTTCGTTATGTTTCGTCTTTTGAAAACAAAAAATTTTTTTCTACCCGAACCCAACGAGACCCGTCATTGTTTGTTCGTTCCTTTGACGAGGCCTCTCGCGGTATATAAATCCCTGCACCTCGCCCATTTCTCCCTCTTTACGCGGCATGCGAGGCCTCTCGGCCGGAAATGGACTGCAAGCCACTATCTGCACGTTGAAAAATATCTGCTTCTCGGAACGCGCGAGCACTCGCCCAACCAACACAAACACAAAATCGCACACGGTCACACGTACATATACAACGATCGCGTGTTTGTGCGCATGCAAAATCCCCCCTTTGTTGAGACTACTCTCGCGAAAGGTTGGGACAGCTCACTGCCGGTGGATGTTGAAGCGAAAACGAAAACCCCGTCAAAGGAGGAAAAATGCATTTATTCTTGGTAGCTTCGCTCGCTTCTATCTCTTCGCTCGGGTATGTGTGCATGTGTGTGTGTGCCAAAGAGTTCCATTACGACTCATATCAGCGTCGGGGGCCGCTTTGCAGAAAAGGATGGACACGTGATGTATACAAGCAACGAGTAAAAAAACAGTGAGAAAATAGGGGTTGTCAATGAAATATAAAAAAATATATTCATATTCGTAGTTTTAATCAACATCGATCTGAAAATAATTGAATTTTCTAATCGAATCATCAATAAATTGAATAACGATTTAATTAATAATTTATTAAGGGATGAATTCATTCAAGGGTTGAAAAAAGTATTTTATCAAACTTTCAGATTGAGAACCTTCGTTTTTTTTTCAACGAGAGGGTTGAAAGCCTTTAAAGGGTACGAGGGCAACGCCCGTGGGCTAGAAGATTCTTCAAAAAGCACGGGTTTTAACGCACGAGCGCGGAAACTTCGCGTCTGCCAAAGTGACAGGTCCAATATTTTCTTGTTTGTACATTCCTCGTTTCTACACGATGTGTATAATAAGCACGAGTCCAAATCCGTTCTTCCGGTAAGCCGGAGATATTTTCCAGAATCGTTGCACGACGATGGAAAAGATACGGCTTAATCGATAGCACGTGCTGCGTGTCTGTCCGCTTGTTCGACCAAATTGTGTATCCATCGTGACGCGTACACGGACGAAGAGAAAGAGAGAGAGAGAGAGAGATAGGAGTTCGAGGCGTCTCTCGAGATAACGAAAGCTTGGAACGACGGGATTTCGACACTCGAGAGCGTAATCTACGGACGAAATGTCGGCATAACCCGACGAGACGATGAAGAAGAGGAAGAAGATGCTCGAGGATCTTAAACGTAACGAATTTAAATAAAACGTTCGAATATCACGGTGGTCGGTTAAGTTGAAACATTCCTCTACCGATAAACGAAACTCCTTGAAAATACTTGCTCGTCCACATCGGAGTAAATTATAACCCTCGGGACACTCGTCAATGAACCATCTTCTTCCTGGCTCGGGTCCTCGAGAACACATTTTCCATGTAAAGATAGCTCTCTCTCTCTCTCTCACGTGAGAAGAACGGAATGGAGCAAGGGTCTAAGAACGAACCCTCTTGACATTGCGCAGACGCAAAAAGTCGCGTACTTCATCACACCGTGACTAATTCGTTGAATAATTTGGCAATTAACGTAATAAAGCAAGCCCCGCGCGAATTAATTAATCATAAAGGGTGAAACCACCCTCGTGTCTTTGCCATTTAACTTTGATAATGGTAACGCGCGACCTCTGACGTACGACCGTACGTAAAATTCTTTATCCCGTACGATAATTCAGCTCTATACGCGAGCATACGTGACGTGAGACGAGAGGCTCACCGTACGGAAGAAAAGGGGGTTGCCAAGATCGTGCGAGAGACACGCTCGCCTCCGGGTCTTCTGGACGCCTCGCGACATTGCGGGTGTCTCAGCGGGCTTTCTATCACTCCGGGCTTTCCTATTAATTCTCCTGCGATACTCTCGCTCCAAGGCTTATACGTGTCTGTGTGTGCAATGTGTGCGAAGGAAGTGCAGCACGGGCACGCAGGCGCACCGCTGAGTCGGATACGACGTGGCGCCACGGATCGCCGAGAATATCTCACGTCTGAATCACCCGCGCGTATGGACTCGGTTAAAAAGCTTTGGTCTTACGATACACACATAGAGAGGGCGAGAGAGGAAGGGAGAGAGAACGTGCGCATAGACCGTCTCGTCGCCATCGTCTTCGTCGTCGTCGTCGTCGTTGTTGTTGTTGCAGAATCGAGGAAGACGAAGCGAAAGGAAAAAGACGCGGAGATCGCTCTCGCCACCACCTCCTTTTCTTCCTCATCTTCGTGGCTCGCTCCTCCTTCTTCCTCGCGTCGGTTAGGAAGATGAGTGCGAGTCTAGCTACGTCTTCGAGACTGACGCCACATGTACGCTACATACACGAGACAACATATCTATATATACATATATTTTCTCTCGCATCCGCGAAGGAGAGCCCATCCTGCCCTGAGCCTCCGGGAATATACAATGCGTCTCTGATATCGTGATATAGGAGAGGCAGGCTCTTACTGGCGCCCGCCAACCCTCCTACGTCCATATATACCTATACCAAGTATGTTATATACATATACATATATATATGGTCCTTTCCACCGTATTACCGATGTAAACTCTCATAACGAGAAATCTGAGCAACATAAAGCAACGAGATAGCCGAGTACATTGAAGGATACGCGGCCGAGCAGCGCATCGCGTCATCGTGAATCCCGCGTGCCTTGTGCCCAGCATCCACACCCTCTCACCCTCTTTCTTCTCTTCATTCGCCCTACGAAGATTTTGTCCTTTTTTAAACATCCGACAGACGCCGAGGGTATTCAGGATTATACCATTAATTCGCGTATACCATTTATACATCGTGAGTCAAGCTTAGTCGCGAGAGGAATGCGATGCGGCACGACGACCTGGTTGGTCATCGTCCTCTTCGTATTCTCCTCTCTCGCCCCGTCGCAATCTACTCGCGTCTCACGCACTCGTGGTAAAAGCTTGTATCTCGAGCGCGAAGCTCGTCACTTTAGTGGTGTGCGAGTGGCCTAAATAGGAACGCGCGAGCGCATGGTAAATTCGAGATATATAACTGTAAGTATGAAATTTCCAAGTGGGATAGTCTCATCGCGTCTAGTTTTGCACCTAAACTTACGCAAGCGTAATTTGGATCGATGATTCAACAACGACGTAGGAATCATCGCCTCGTGGTCCAGTCCTCGACGATGCACTAGCTAGCTTCGTAGAGATGCGGATCTGACGTTCCACGTAACGCACGTTGCGTTCAACGCACGGAACCCTCACCTCGCGGCGATGAGTCTCTCGGTCTCTCGTGTGTCTCATCTCGAGGAGTTCCGCTCGGGTGTGTTTTGCACACCAAGACAGCGGGAACTTCGCGATGAGGGATGGATTTGCGAGAGTTGCGCGAGCGTGTGTACGTACCAGCCTCCCTCTGAGACGTGGTGGAGGAATCGCGAACCTCCGAGAGGCTCCCCCGTCGAGTGATTCATCCGCGGAACGTGAGAAATACGAGCTAACTCTTAGGCGTGTGAGAGGGAGAGCGACGAAGACGTGGAGGTAGCTCATCGCGATGCCGCGAGATGCACGCGGACCGTTCTATTTCTATTTCTAGCGGGCCGTACGATGTCCGTTCGGTCTGTTTGTGACCGCTAATAGAAGCCTCTTGATGAACCGAGCATTACTTATAGCACAGGTACGAGAACCGAGATGCGTATATACGCGCGGCTCCGATCCCTACCACCTGCTACGAGAGAGGGAGAAAGAGAGAGAGAGAGAGCGTGTACTCCCCGTGTACCACGGAGACATCTCCCTCTCGTTCTCGCACGCGCTCAGCTCTCTTTCGGACGTCGCACGTACGAAAGATTTTCCGACGAACGAAGCCTTTTCGGGCTTCGTTCGAGAGCGAATATTCGAATTCTTCGCGAATGTGTAAGACCCGCACTAGAGGATCGTTCCCATCGCGCGGTTCGGAAAGATCGAGAAATTTTCGCGGTGACGCTTTCTATCGCTTACCGGGGACCGGACTCGAAACTATACCCCCGCTGACTACACGCGCGCGGACTCACGCTCGCTGATACATTCTACCAAGACCCCCGTGCGGCTATTTTAACATGAGTATTTGGCAGAGTGCATAACTTTGCCAAGTATTCTTGAAGTGCTATTAACCTCGCTCTCGCTCACTCGTTTCGCGAACCGACCCGGTGAGGAAAAGCGAGCAGGAACGATCTTTATTACCGCGGAATATCATCGCTTAAGCTTGACGTTGAAAATACGGAGATACGTTTATTTCATGAACCGACCGAAAACAAAAACATTCGAAGTACAATTTTTTACAAATTTTCATTTTGTTTAGTTGGAGAAAAATGTTACGTTGTCGAAGCGAAAAATCGTTCGTGGAAAAACCTACTTTCACGCCAGGAGCCAAAAAAGGGGACGAAACGGCCACGCGTCCCGGGTTTCTACTTCCGGTTTCCCGGATGGTTTCCGGACGCCACTATATGTTGCAAACACCGATCACGTGCGGGATTTCCGGTGATTGGGTGTTGTGTCCACATCGCCCCGTTCGACGACCGCGACCGTCGAAACGTGAGCGTCGCCATTGTTTTAGGACGATGAAAATAAGTTACGTGTAATACTCTCGCGATCGATGATTCTTGTAACGGTCGCGCTAGTTATTGTTTTCTTTCCTTGCGCGAAGGATAAATCTTGTTGCAAAAAATATTCAAAATAATCGAATTCAAAATATCAACACGATCGTTAGCGTTGGATCGATTTGCTATAAAAATAAGGTCAAACCACCCACGAATCTACACCCGGCTAATCTCCCGTGCTAAATCGCAGAGGTCATACTTCGAACTCCTCTGATTCCTGACGCAAGACGTTCACCAACAAAAAAAAGTCTCACTTTCGGTAACAACGAATTGCTCAACTCGACCTCGAACCTCCCGCCACCTTAATTGCAGGAACACGTTGAATACGGATTTCACGTACGCGTCACTCGGAATTTCGTATAAAATTCTCGAGTGACAAGTACGACAAGGTTCACCCATTATTACAGGTTACGCATCTGACCTTGGAACTAAACGCGAAGAGAAGAGACGCGTTTTACAGTGTCAGGGCAAAGTATTTCTCCCGAGCGAGTCAAGAGAATTGCCAGGTTGTGTCGTAGCCGTAATACACTCTCGGTACGACGAGAACGAGGAACCTTGCGCAATCGTGTCGGTCGAGGCCCGTGGTATAACTGGGTAAAGTTCGTAATAATGGGCATTGTCCTTGCGCCCCGATGGCGAACGTACGACAGCGATCGGTCCGTGACTTTCACGAAGCGTGCTGTCGTATCGACGAGTGAAATTTTTCCAACCGCCGATAACGATTCTTCGATAAATAGCGAGAAATACTAACGCGTCTTCAAGATCGTATTCTCGTTCTTACGAGCGATATATATGTCTATAGTTAAGTCGTGGAATAAGCGTTAATGACCGACGTGCACTCTCTCGACCCGGACTCGATCGCACGCAGGTGACCGCAGCCACGCACCGTCACGTATATCGGGGAGAGAGAGAGCAAAACCCGAGGAATTCGCGAAGCTCGCAACCCGACGAAGGCCGCGGTACGTTGTATGCTTGCTCGATCCCGCGGATGCCGGGAACCACGCTGAATGAATGAATACCTCGGCGTTTATACGCACGCACGCGGGTACAGGTGCAACACGAGGCAAGAACCGTACCTTAGCGACGTCGTCGTGAAATGCGACGGTGAAATTCTAGGCGAGTCGAGGGGAATCGGTCTCGAGGACGGCGTTTCATATCGTTACAATCGGGAAAAAAAACGTGACCTTTCGATCGATCGAAGGGATTGCGCAAAGTTACAAGTCAGTTTGTGACACGCCTTCGATAGACGAAAGCGAGTCCTTGATTCGTAAAATTGTGGTTGAATGTGCGCGTTTTTGTTTAAACCTTGTGAGCACCGATCGAATTTTCATTCTCGCTTGTAAAACGATTTTTTTAACCGGGTCAAAGAAGATCTAGGAGGTATAAAAATTAAAGTAGGTATGCACCGTCTTGCACGACGAGAGAACGACGTGGAAACTTCGGTCGTTAATACGTCAGCCCCTCGACGACGATAATTGTTGAACAGCGAATTTTCTTCCAGCGAAACTCTTCCTACGGGTCACAAAATTGAGTTTCCGGAACAATTTTCAATAGGCATAAACAGTCGCTGGCACGCGATCGCGCATTTACGTACACGACCGTATCAAAGCGACTCCGTAAGCGCGAAAAGAAATGAAATTATCATCGTCTCACGGTATCTTTTGTACGACTTTCGCCAATTATATTCTCATCAGTAGAGCTTGCGTGAAGCCTGCCAACTGTCATCGTCAGAAATCAGAATTTTATACGGGAATGTATGATTGATCTGAGCCTCGACGTGTGTATCGTCGAAAAATTTTTGCTTACGCCTTCGCCTCGACAACCAACGATATAACAGATTGATTGCGTTTCTATGCTCGACCTCGCTTTATATGGAATATAATTGCGCGTTATAGAACGAGAATGAGGGAACGAGAGAGTAGAGGAAGAAAAAAAGAAGCAAACTTTTCACGACTGTAAATACGACGTCGAATTTTCCAGGGCTTTGATTACGAAATGATTGATGCATTGTCCGTCATTCGCCAATCACCGTGATCGAGCCACTCGACTGTCTAGCGATCCAGAACAGAATATTCATAGGGAATAGACACGAAGCGTCCGTGGGATAGAGAGCTCCCGATAAATTGGATCGGGCCATTGTTAGCTGTCGGCTCGTCCAGTCTGGGATGCTCCGAGGCAGACGGAAGAGAGGTTTCTACAGGCCCTCACCGATTCACCGAACGTCGCAGTCGAGGCTATTCAACCCCCGTGGCAAAATCCCATTTCCATCAAAGCAAAGCAACAGCAGCAGCAGCGCCAGAGTGCGGTCAGTTCGTCGATCGATCCGTCGTACCCGTGCTGAGCCGCGTGTCCGGAGTGAAGCAAAAGTGGCCACGTCCACTCTCTCACCGCGACGTCTTGCCAATAGTGGAATATCTAGGCAATTCCAATTTCTACCCAGGCAAGGCGAGCTCACTCGCGAAGCTTCCCCGAGGCCTGCGTTGCACTTTCAGATCTTCCATCGCCCTACGTACAAGAGAAATTATATCTTGGCATCGTCCCGAGGACCGAGAAAACCAGCGAAGGAAATGGGTTCGTTGGCTCGAACCGTGAATAGATTCCTTTCCGTTCCTCATTTTTCTCTCTATTTCTTTCTCTCTCTACCTCGTTTTTCTTCCTTTTACAACGTAACATAAATCGTACTAATACACCATTTAGTTCCATCCCGGCTCGTGTACTGTCGTATATTCGCCGAGTATTCCACGAGTTCGATGCAACAACAACCGGGAGAATATCTTCTGCGGAAGGCGGTTGTAAAGAGTCAATTTCCTGTCGAAGGGGCGTCGTTAATATTAGATCTTCATCGATGCATCGCGCATCATCCCCAAGTGGGACAAGGCCGCGCGAGAGCCCGCGGCTGCGAGACTGCATCTCGGTGAGCCTCGACCATTGTCATCAGTTCCGTCAACCGTGGCCCGACGTACACGCGTTGACGTCGTATAGCAATCGGGTGATTCTTCTCGCACACCAGTATCGACGTTTATACTCACGTGCTCGAACAGTTTTTCATCTTCAATAAAAACCAACCAACTCCTCTCGATAAGTGCCGTAGTTTCGATCGGAAATCGGAAGATTCGACGTTTTTACGAAATTTTAATTAACATAAAAAAAAGCAAGAACCGATTCGATCCGTTCGATCCGAGGATAATGACCCACATATCGCGGCTGATTGAATACGAATTACAGTCAAGCCGTAAGTAGGGCATCGTTATGATATCGAGCGAGTGCAACGATCCCTTGACGATCGATGCGTGTAACATCGTTGATTCGATACGCCAGCGAATGAATTTACGTCCAGTTGCCTCGCGACTCTTCATGTACGACTTGACGAAAATAAGAGTTGGTCTATAGAATTGTTATCCTCCCGGGTTATCCGTTGCATCGATGAGATACGCGTAATCGACTACCTATGCCCTAGCCTGTCCGTGAAGAGGGCACGTTCATCGCGAGGACTCGATGGTGTTCGTATTCTCGAAGGGACTTATTTACGAGGCGCGCGAGCTCGCGAGATGATCGCATTGTCGGAAGGATATCTTTCGTTGTCGTTGCGCTGCCGTTGATGCCGAGTCATCGCTGTTAATCCCCTTCGAGGAGGCCGGCGAGTTAGCCAAGCGAGAGAAATACGCGATTACACCAAACGTTGTAATCATACACGATAAACCCCCGGAGGGTCGATTATGAGCTCGCTTGATCATCTCTATGGGCACCAATCACCGTTATTAGCGGGCGCGTTTGTTGATCCGTGTCATCGCGGGCGTGAAACGCTCAATCGCTCTCCTCTCGATATCGTTTGGTCGAGGAGGTTCGCGGCCTCGCGCTTGTTTTTTAACGCGCTTATATATACTTGTGACTGGAGGGACGATAATCTTCAAGAATTGGAATTATTAATGACTGACAATTCTTCTTCAGTTGCCAATTACAAGCTTTCGTATTGATGAAATATGACCGCTCGTTTTTAGTTTCTAGGCTGACTATTGACATCCAACGCCTTTTCAAAATTCTTCCGGTGGGTGCGATCGAGTGTGCGGTGAAATCGGAAATTATCACTGCCGGTTTGCTTATAGACTTGTCCCGTATCGTTTGTTCGCTTCTACGAGTTACAGTGACATCGAACTCGATCGCGTGTCCGTAATGTATCCAATTCCGTTATGGTAGAGCGAGAGGGAGAATGAGGGAGAAAGACCCTGAAAAGAAAGAGAGAGAGAGAGAGAGAGAGAGAGAGAGAGAGAGAGAGATTGTTTACGTCATTCAACTTGACTGCCAGCTGTACTCCATGGGGACTGACCAACATGTCAGCCATCAACGGCGGGTATGACGACGTTCGTAGGACGACTCTGCGACGAAGAAGGAGGAGGAGAGGATAAAGGCGAAAGGGCGAGAAGGAGGGAGAGAGAGAAAGAGGATGCGAGAACGACCGAGAGACTCCGCGCTTGTGCAGCGGCGCATTCTTCCGCACCGTGGAGGAACGAAACGCGTTCGTTCGGTCTCGCTTATGCTCGATCGTGCACGCCGCTGCCTGTGGCCTCAGAGGTCTGCGACCTCAGCCTTCTGCACTCTCTCGATCTTTGCTACGATCCATTGCTCTCCCGCGTACTCTCCGGAGTAACCTGGTTGTCTAAAACCTTGAAAATCTCCTCCCGAAGCATCGCGAGAGAATAATTCCGTCGATCGACTCGTCTTAGACGTAAATATGTCATGGACCATTTTTTTGAGATAACAGCGATCGTGTCTGAACGAAATTATCGATCGTTCGTGACGGAACGTGTTATGAAAATAATAAAGAGGAGCTTGCGATATACGCGATGAGGGTGGAATTACCGAGTCGTGAATTTCTGATTGATACGCTCACACCGTGTACGAGGTAGACGCTAAGGCCTTATCTTTTTGCCAAGGTTCAAGCTCCGGGTCTTAGTAAACAGTAAATAACCGATACGTATAGAAATAGATAGACATGACGGTTAGACGGTTCGGATATGTAATACCTGGTATTGACAGCAATACCGCTCTTCAGTGCTTCACCGATAACGGTTAACATCTGCGCAGAAGTCTCTTTCTCTCCATCTCTCTCCCTCCCTCTCTCTCTCTCTCTCTCTCTCTCTCTCTCTCTCTCTCTCCCAATCCATCTCTCTTTATTTCGTAGTTGGTCGAATACTCTTCCCACGCAATTCTGCATGACATTCCTCCTGGCACTTGGCCTATCTACCGCTTCTGGCGTACGAGTGCTGTACCGGAACGCTCTTCCACCACCTAAACATTTGGTACATTTCTCCATCTTCTTAGCGTTCGCGAGTAAACCCAATACTCGCAGAGCTCGTTCTTTCTTAGATAAAACTGACACGAGGATATCTTCCTCTCGATGTTGTACGAGGATGCAAATCTTGTGAATATTGACCAGCGTCGATCAAGGCAGCGTACGAAACGAATCTCGTACGAGGAATGTCAAGAGCTTCTCTACGCAATTCCAGCTCCCGGATTTAGATTAATAACGATCTTTCAGATATGTCAATGGAAATTTTATAATCTTGGAAATGTGATTTACGTAAATCATGAGGAAATTCTTCGCATGATCGTAATAATTTTTAATTATTCGGGGAAAAATCGGATTCATGAGTTTGCGAGCAGAGCGAGGAGTGGGGGTTTGTGTTTATCATCGAGATTGATCCAGCTGCAAGCAATTTTAATCCAGGTTCTCATCTAGATGCGAATCATCTTGCTTGGTATAACGCACACACACACACATATATATATATATATATATATATATATATATATATATTTATACACGTACGTAGGACACGTCATTCGATCTTGACGTCAGGCAATTTCTCCTTATACCCAAACCCCATTACCATATTCATAGAATATCTCGTTTCATGATTTTTTGTGTTTATTTGTTGTTTTTCTTGACTCTCCTTTTACTTCATTTTTCGCGCTCTCGATGATACGTGATAAAATCTCTCTCGGAAGAATCAAACACCCCGAGGGATATATGACTCTCTCAAGCGTATTCTCGACACTCGGGAAGTTCCACTCTGTGTTCATTCACGGGCTCTCGCATTTACATTATGCGGAATCTACATAATCAGTGTAATCAACGTCGCGTTAAAACTACGTAATTGCTCGACATAAGTGGAACGTACGTTAATGTCAGTGGTAGAGGAGTGAGAGAGAGCGAGTGATGGAAGAAGAAGGTATGGTAAGAGGAGGTTATATTACAGTTTGCATTGATTTATGACGGCCGCTAATTCTCGGGCGTTTCCGTCGTCGAGCCGAGGAATGAATATTCGCTGCACTCTCGTCACTTCTGACTTCCTAGACTCGGTAGTCCGAGCGTAAAACGATACAGTGTGTTACACCGAACGGCCATTATCCGGCTCCGGTATGAATCGTGGAACTCGTGCCCACGACGTCCGGCGGGATTAATCCGTATAGGAAACGCGCTTAAAAAGTCAATTGTTTGGGATATTGGCGCTCTCTTGCGTCGATGCCAAACGATGTATCTAGCAGTAGGGACACATCGTTTTTTCGTCGTCCAAAAAGACTTTGTAGGATGATTACAGAATCGGAAATTTGTCGCTGATAAAGAATATAACGTTATTTTGGCTGATATCTCAAAAGCTCAATGAGAAAAATGCAAAAACACCCAAAATAACGATTTACTTACTTAAGATCGATAAAATCTGAAAATTCTGAAACGAAACCGTGATTTTCTTATTGTATGGGGAATTTGTGATCGACATAGGGTCTTAAAGCTGGAGAAAGGAGTGGAATTCACTGGAGTGCAATATGGCCGATTTCGCAAAACCTCCAAAAATCGACGTTTCATGGTGCTGTGTCTCGGTTCGCGTTCGTTGGATAGAAAATTGCACGAACAACTTTTTGAAGAGCTCCGCGAGCACTCAAGAATCAGCGCGGTATCATCCGGATAGCTCAATTTTTGTGGCCGCGGCGAACCTTCGAAAATCGCAATTTTTGGGCCCATAGGAGGGGACCTGCAAAAAAACGCCTCGGCGATGAGGTCAAAATTTTGTTTGCTCCAAAATCGCTTTATTTCATCATATTCGTGTTATGCGGGAAATTTCCGATTCCGAAATAATGCTACAAGCTCTTTTTGGATGAAAAAAAAATTTGTCTCCCTCCAGACCCCACAAAGTCAGGAGAGTAAACCACGAATGGCGACTGCCGATGGTCAAAATTTTTGTTCATCCAAAAAGGCTTCAATTGGAGGTTATGGAATCGGAAATTTGCTGCGTAATACGAATATCACAGTTATAATGACGTAGCTTGCGGCCGATTTACCTTGGATACAAAAAAGTTCACCCGCTGGCCGTTCCGATGTCGCAGACCAAACTCTCGAGGTTTCAACTGTTCTCGCGTATTACTGATCTCCCCCCTAGTCTTCAATTTTAATCGACATTTTTTTCCAACGTCACAAAGCTCTCGCCCATCCCGAGGCAACGAACCTCGAACCTTTTTTTCGTCCATCGCGCCAATTCGAAATAAATTAGTGCCGGGTTGGCACACCCGTGGTATTATTACGTTATTACGGCTCGAGTTGCGCATAGCGAACAGACTGGTACGTATAGTATGTACCGTATAGTAGCCGGTACACATACCAAGTACCATAATATAAATGCATTCATACTACGCGAAGCGAGATTCCGCGAGACGTGCCGGGGTTTTCCTTGTTCGGGAGAGCTCTCTCGCTGCTTCTGCTGCTGTTGCAGCTTCTTCTTGCCTATTAATTTATCGATGAGAGCGAATCTTCCTGCGTTTTGCACCGCTGTATGTAATGTACAACGTTTTACCACGGGTATACAGTGTATGTAAGATCGCGGCGTGCCACATGAAGCCTCAGGCGACTATAAATGGCCATCATCCTCTCTACCCTCTTAGTCCCCCTCCCCCTCCCCCCTTGTCGTTCCAACTCTCCCTTTCTCTCTCTTTCTCACAGACCTCTTATCCCAGATGATCCACGAAGTAGCAAATAATAATTATACCTCGAGCCAGAACGTTGAATATCCAGCTTATTTTTTCCTTCATCCTTTACACAAACTCTGCTCCCGTCCGATCAACCGATTTTTCTCTCTCACCATTCTTCGTCTTCCATCTTCTTCTTCATCTTCGATCTCTCCCGGCGCAGTTTAAATCATCGATATGGGTGGGAGAGGGGGTACTGGGGAGGGGTAAATCAGCTGTTATAAGTCGTAAAGTTCGTAGCTGTCATCTGTAAAGTACGTCGAACGGTAGGGACAGGAGGCAAATACAGTTTTATACGTCAAAGAGTGTATCTACGATGAGAAAGAACGAGCGCCGCCTGTGGCGTTATGCGTCATTGAAGGCGTGGATAAACTTCGCGCGGCACAAAAGTTGCGGGGTCGTCAGATCGGGCAAGTCGGCGAAAGATATATGCACCTACACATACCGGACGCTAATTACGCCCCGTAGCATCGGGCGAGAGAGAGAGAGAGAGAGAGAGAGTGAGAGAGAGAGAGAGAGAGAGAGAGGGGGGGGCGAGAGAGGGAGAGAGAGAGAGAGAGAGAGAGAGAGAGAGAGAGAGAGAGAGAGAGAGAGAGAGAGAGGGAGAGGGGGGGGGGGGGGGGGGGGGGGGGGGGGGGAGAG